>CM053621.1:0-19015 GCA_028646535.1 Procyon lotor | reverse complement strand
TGGTCAGAGACATGGTGGTGGGTGAGCTGGGCGTACTCAGGACTAGGCTGCGTGTGGCTGGGCCCCAGGATCCCTTTATATGCAGGGAGGCAGGGTGGGGGCCAGGCCGTGGCCGCTGGTCTGGAGAGGGGAGAGGGCTGTGGGGGTGGGGTCCCTTATCAGACCCGGTGAGGGTGGGCGGTCAGCGCCGGGTGGCCTGCGGGGTGAGGGGCTCTCACTCCACCTACCCGCTCCTACCCGGCCTCTGAAGGGGTGTTGGCTACAGCCTGACCAGGCTCCCAGAGAGATAGGGGCCCCGCTGGCCCGGGCGACTCCGCTTGGGTTTGTAGCCCAGCTCTGACCATCCGCCTCCATCCCAGAATCACAGGATGGGGGGAGCCAGGATCAGCTTAGCACGGACTGCCCTCGGGCTGGGGCCTGCGGTTTCTGGCGGTCAGAACACTGAGATGCCCCCGTGTGTGTGGCAGCCACGACCCACTCCCACCGCCAGCGTAGAAGGGACCCCTGGGAGGGGGTGGTCAAAGTCTTGGAACCGCACTCTTTATTTTTATTTATTTGAGAGAGAGGGCGTGGGCACCTGTGTGAGCTGGCAGGGGCGCGGGGAGGAGGGGAGGGAGAGGGACTGGCAGACTGCGCACTGAGTGTGGGGCCCACCTCCGGGCTCCGTCTTCCGACCCTGAGAGGGGGCCCGAGCCAACTCAGGAGTCCGTCGCCCAGCCGCCGGAGCCCCCTGCGCCCCCGAAGCGCACACCTTAAATGCGTGACTGTGTGAGGTGCGTGTTGTGGGGCTCACACCCCGTGCGGCTGGAAGGGCCCGAGCGATGGCGCTCCTCCCACTGATTCTGCATTTTGGAAACGGTTTTGGTTACTCTAGTTCCATCGCGTCCGCGCGTGAATTTTAGAGTCGGCCAAGGGCTGTGTGCACAGGATCCTGCCGGACGTGTTTAGAATGGGAAGCCAGCTCTTCCTCCCCAGGGAGTCTCGGTCACAGGTATTTTGCTGCGCTGCTCTGAGAGGGGATTCGCAGACAAGCCCTCGGAGACGTCTCGCCACGTCCCCACTTCTGTGCCCTTCTGCGCTCGGCCTGGTGCTCGCGTCCTCTGGGCCTGATGTGGGGGCTGGTGAGGGCATCGGGGGCCGCAGGCGGGAGCGGCAGCGGACCATGGCCTCCTTCCCTGGGACACGAGGGTCCCCTCTGCTAGGGGTGTGCCCACCCTCCCCCGGCTTCATGATTGTTTGCTGACTGTCCCAGGAGGTCTGCCTGGGGGGCAGCTGGGCGCCTGGGGGTTTGCTCAGACGGGAGATGAGCCCAGCCCTCCTTGGCCTACTCTTGCCATCGCTTGGCTCAGGAGCAAACTCTAGGGTTTTGTCAGGCCCTACCTCAGGCCCGTGGGCCCTGGGTGAGGGTGCCTGGCTGTGTCCAAGGCTTCTGCTTCTAGGAGGACACAGGCGGGGAGAGGCAGGGAGAGAGGCAGAGAGATGCACACAGACTGGCCAAGAAAACAGTGAGTGAGGGAGATAGAAGAGACGGAGAGGGAAGGTCAGGCAGCGGCGGGGAGTCTGGAGGCCCTGGGTGAGGCCCAGAGAAGTCTCGGGGAGGGATGTGCCCGGGGGAATCCCCCCAGCGGCTGGAAGACACCTCGGGGCTGCCCTGTCTCCTAACAGAAGGGAATGACTAGGGACCCCGACGGCACTCCCAGGAAGCTGCTTCCCGTAAGGGGGGTGGTCCTCCCCTCCCGTCAGGCCTCCAGGGCCTCCTCTCCCCGGGGTCCAACCCACCCCATCCGTGTCCTCCACAGGGAGAGGGAGCCCCTGGAGGCCTCTTTGTTCCTGAAACTTCCAAGTCCCACACACCATTGTTGTGGCTAACATCCCATTATTATTATTATTCTTATTTTTACTTTTTTTCATTGTGAAATACAGTACAGGCCACCAAATAAAGATTGTATTTACTTGTTTATTTGAGACGAGAGCAAGTGAGAGAGCAAGTAGGAGCCCGGGGGAGAGGGAGAGGCAGAAGGGGAGAGATAAACATACGACCTGAGCCAAAGGCAGACGCTTAACTGAGCCTCCCAGGAACCCCTGACTCCACTCTCTTAATGTTCTTTTTGGTTGAACAGAAGTTTATCACTTTAATGTTGTCAATTTTAATTATTTTTTGATTCTATTTAAAAATGTCGGGGCGCCCGGGTGGCTCAGTGGGTTAAGCCTCTGCCTTTGGCTCCGGTCATGATCCCGGGGTCCTGGGATAGAGCCCCATGTCAGGCTCCCTGCCCGACGGGGGGCCTGCTCCCCCCTCTCTCTGCTATTCCCTTTGCTTGTGCGCTCTCTCTGTGGAGTAAATAAATAAAATATAAAAATAAAATAAATAAATAAAAATGCCACACCTTCTAGTCAGGAAAGCCGAATGTCTGTCAGTGGGTGAACGAATAAGCAAATGCTGGTGTTTGCATTTGGTGAGTCACTGTTCTGTCATACGGACAAGGCCCTGTGCCCGGCGCAGCGGGCGAGAGCCTGCAGAAGATCACACGGGGTCAGACACCGAGACCACACGTGTCCGAGGCCCTTCACGTGAAGTGTGCGGACAGACAGACCCATTCAGACGGAAAGCAGACACATTTGCGCCAGGGGCTGGGGTGCGGGGTGTGTGGGGCGGTTGTATTAAGGGTCCCGAGTTTCCTCTGGGGATGATGAAGACAATGCTGGGACGAGACAGTGAGGGTCCTTGCAGGCCCCTGTGAGCGCACAGTTACACAAAATGCCACTGAACTGTTCACTGTGGAATGATTAATACTGCATTATACAAAATTTACCTCAATTTTCTTTTTTTTCTTTTTAAAGATTTTTATTTGACAGAGAGAGAGAGAGAGAGAGACAGCGAGAGAGGGAACACAAGCAGGGGCAGAGGCAGAAGGGGAAGCAGGCTCCCCGCTGAGCAGGGAGCCCGAGCGGGGCCCGGTCCCAGGACCCTGAGATCATGACCTGAGCCGAAGGCAGAGGCTTTAACCCACTGAGCCCCCCAGGCACCCCTTTACCTCAGTTTTCTGGGAAGTGAAATAAGTGTTATGCTGCATACGGAGGTGAGGAGGGGCTCCTTCCGTGTTCGCTTTGTAAGAACTTTCCTGTTTGGTGCTTCGAGTCGGACAGCCGTCCACCCGGCCTGGTGTTGCGTGTGAGGTGGGGTGAGGCGTGCCGGGTTCCAGTGCACATTCGTCACGTGCTGTCTGAATTCTGGCCACAGTGCCCGACACTCTCCGTGTTGGGTGTTTGGTCCTCACGGCTCTCTGTGGGAGAAGGGTTTTGTTCATGATCATCACATGCTTTCAGATAAGGAAATCGAGGCTCAGGAGGGTCATGAAACGTTCCAGGTTTCCATGAGGGAGGGAACCAGCCCAGAGGGTGCAGGAGACCTCGGTATGGTGTGCAGACTGCTGGCTCTGGTGGCTCGGGCAAGTCTCTTCCGTCTCTGGGCCTGGGTTCTCCTGCCTGTGACGCAGGGGGCCCGAGCGTGGGCAGCACTCCGGGGCCTTAGCACCTGCCGGCCTCAGCTGAGCTCCAAGCCCTGGGCTCACACGGAGCACGTGCTGTCAGGGCTGAGCTCAGGGGGACCCAGAAGGCCGCGAGGGGTCCACAGACCTGCCCCTGAGGGCAGCTCCTGGCTGGCCCCGCTGGGCTAGTGAGCCTCATGAACCCCAGCTCTACATTAGCCACCTCTCGGTTGGGGTTCCAGCAGCCCCACCTCACCGCTAGGATGGGTAATTTGTTGCCACAGGACCTCAGGACATGGCGGCGCGAGTCAAGATCATTGCAGTACTACTGTGAGTGGGTGACTTTTTCTGGGCAGGAACACTGCAGCTGAGAAGGTGGAGAGGTCAAGGTGGGTCCCAGATAGGGAACACGAGCCCCGCCTGGCCCTCTGACAGACCAGGGCCGCTCTCCCGGGCCCAGGACAAGTGGCAGGACTGATAAGGCCCGACTAACCAAGTGGCCTCCTAGCCCTCCCGGGGTGGGGGGGGTGCTGGTTGGGCGGAAGGGTCGGGAATTTTGGTTTCCAAGAAACCAGCTACCTTCAAAAAAGTAGGTTACTCAACAGAGTTATTTAAATTTAAAAGGAGGACGTAGAGGCCTGGGGTGTTAGCAGAGGTGCTGGAGAACATAAACAAAGGTTGGCCCTGAGCTCATCACTGTCCAGGACACTGGGAGGGCTCTGAGCTAGGGCCACTTAGAGACCACCTGCTTCCAGCCCTGGAATCCCAAAACAGGCCCAGCCTACCCTCCGGTCCCTCCAGCTGCCGGCGCCAGACCGGACTGGTCAGGGAGTGACCATGAGCCCTAGCTTCTGCAGCCCACTGATGCAGACCAAGGAGGGCAGTGTCCATTCAGCCTCTGCCCTCCCCAGTCTAGGCCTGGGGAGCCCTGCCCAGGCAGCCTGGAAGGGGACGCATCCGGGATCTCTGTGGCCTGAGTCCTGGTGGTTCCCCTTTACCTTTCATGGATCCGAGTCTCGTTGCAGTGATAAGATAGTAACCGTCTAGCCAGGAAAATAAACGACAAATGCTCTTGTGAAGGTTGCTAGCATGAAGCAGGCCCGGAGGGCGTGATTGGAGAATGGTGGGTTCCTCCAAGTCTGGGCCTTGTCCCGGCCCAGGGACAGCCCCTGGACATCAGATCTGCTCCTCCAAGTGCTGGGGTCATGAGACTGCCCTATGGAATTGCAGCACGGTCAGGGAAACTGGAGGAAGGAGGCCTGCGCCAGGGTCCTGGGCCTCCCACGTGGGTGCTCGCAGATTTGCAGTGCCCCTAGGTGGACCCCCATGAGCACAGCTGGCTGGTCCCCTTCCCGATCGTCCCAGCCCCCTCAGGTCACCTTCTGCTGCTGTGCCCTTGTTTTGCTTCTAGGGACATACGAGAACTTAGAAACCTTTTGATTATACATAAGACCAAAACACAGGAGACCAGGAAAAAGGCTTGTGGAATCCGTAATAGAGGGTGACTATCCCTCAAAAAGAAGAACACGCCCAAACCACCAGAGAAGGACAAACAACCCACAGGGAAAACAAGAAGGCGCCTCTCGGATGCTGCGAACAGTCAAGTGATACAGTTCTCCACCTCAGCAATAAAGGGACATCAACGTAAAAGAAGACGGCATTTTTCTTTTTGGAAATTTTGGAAAAAAACAAAATCCGTGCTATGCAGCCCCACACAGGGCTATTTGTTTGTTGGAAATGTCTGAGACCTCCAAAACGTGTGCCCACCCCCAGGTCTGCCGGGCATTGGGGGTGGCACAGCAGCTGACTTCTCCAGGAAGGGGGGGGTGCTTGAGAAAGACTTCACTGCTGTCCCTTTCTGGGGAAGCCTGGGACAGGGTGTGCGGGGTTGCTTTCACTGATTTCTCAGGAACAGCTGTAATGAGGTACAATTCACATAATGTGTGTTTCACTCATTTGAAGCGTGCAGTTTGGCGGGTTTTAGTCCTTTCGGAGGGTTGTGCTCCATCTCCACACTCAATTTTAGAACATTTCCATCAGCCCAAGAGAAACTCCGTACCCTACCAGGCACACCCTCCTGCCCCAGGCCTGACACAGCCTCATCCACTTTCGTCCTCTGCGGATCGCCCTGCTCTGGACGTTTCCGAGGAACGGAACTACACAACAGGGCTATTTCCGAGCTTCATGCACACACTCACGCACCAGCCCTGGGTTCCTTTTGGTGACCGAGTACTAGCTCACTGTGTGGATTAGACCATATTCACCCATTCAGCCGTGGGCGGCCTTGCCGTGGTTTGCACCTCGTGCCTGCTGTGACCAGACAAGTGTTTGCATGACCTCAGGTCGTTTCTCTCGGTCTGCACCTAGGAGTGGCACAGATGTGTCCCACGGGAACGCAGGCCCAGCCTTTCTCAGGAACACTGCCCGTGTTTCAGGGGGGCTGCACCATCTCCCATTCCCGCCAGGAGGGCGTCAAGGTCCCAGTTGCACATGCTTGCCAGCGCTGGTTACTTGGTCTCTGTGAGTACAGCCGGGCCACGGGCCGTGCAGTGGTGTCTCCTTGGTTTTGACGCGCATTTCCCCAAGGGTAATGACGCCGAGCATCTGTTCATGAGCTCGCTGTGGCCACTGGTCTCTGTTCTCTGGACAAATGTCCTTTCACGCCCTTTGCCCACTTTTCTTTCTTTTTTTTTTAAGATTATGTATAATCTTTACACCCGAGGTGCGTGCGGCTCCAAGTCTCGACCCTCACCGTCACCCGCGAGGGCCTGAGCGAGCCGGGCGCCCTCCTCGCCCGTGTCCACGGGGTGCCTCTACGGCTGACCTTCAGGTTTGTCTTGCTGGCACATCCTGGGTACAGTGCCCTGTCCGGTCTTGCAGACACCCCGCACGCCGCGGGTGCTCGCTCCCTTCCTCCGGCCGGGCCCTTCGAGGCCCCGGGGTTGGCCCCCTCGGCGCCGCTGGCGCATCTGCCGTCTCGGCGGGCAGACCCGAGGGCAAACCCAAGCACAGGGGGGTTCCCGCCCAGGTTTCCGCGGAAGACCTTTATACTGCTGGCCCAGGCACCGCTGAAGAGCTTTTCCTTACTCTTTGACCTTAGTTGTTTACAGGTCTCCAGGCCGAGCTTGCTGCTCCACGCGAGGGTTACCGTCCCAGGCACGCGGGTGGGGGGCGGGGGTCCGTCCGCCCCAAACCCGCGGCCCCGCGCATGCGCCCGGCCTCCCAGGCGACCCTGCGCGTGCGCACAGGTCGCTGCGCCTGCGCCTGCGCCGACGGCCCCTCCCGCGCGCAGGCGCCTTCTGCGCGGGTGCTGGGGCCTGCGGCGGACGTCCTGCGAGCCTGGCGGGGCGGGGGTGGCCTTGGAAGTCCTCGGGGTCGCGTCCGCCCGACTGCGGGCGCCGCACGTTTCCTCGGCCTCGGGCGCGTCCTCGTCAGGCCCCTTCGGCCCCGCCCTGGGCGCGTGGTCCCGCGACCTCCCGCCCTCCTCAGGTTCTCCCCCGCCGGCCCGGGCGCGTCCTCCTCCGGCCGGTCGTCGTCGGGGCCCCAGGCCGCCTCCACCCCGGCCCCTCCCCGCCCCCCGGCGGCCGCACCGGGTCCCGGCCCGCAGCGTCCCCGTCCCCCCTCCACCCCGGCCCGCAGCGTCCCCGTCCCCCCTCCACCCCGGCCCCGGCACGATGGGCGACAACACCAGCCCCATCAGCGTGATTCTGGTGAGCTCGGGCAGCAGGGGCAATAAGCTGCTGTTCAGGTACCCCTTCCAGAGAAGCCAGGAGCACCCGGCGTCCCAGACAAGTAAGTGAGCGCCGGCGGAGGGCCGCCCCGCCGCGCCCGGACGCTCGTCTGGACTGGGGCCTTGCCCCAGGATGGGGGCGATGCTGCCGGCCGCGGCCCGGAGAAAACCCGCTCGGAGCTCAGCAGACCCACTCTTGCCTCCAGCCGTCTGAGGACGTACCCCCAGCCCCCTGCGAATGTATTCAGCTTGAGAGAGAGACCAAAGTGCTGACCGTGGCAGGGGGTGTTGGACCCCTCCCCCAGGGCTCCTCGGCCCGCGGGGGTGACCACCTGCCCTTTGGCGCGAGCCCCTCCCGCACAGCCGAGTGTCCCCGCGATCCCCCCCACGTCGTGCGTTGCCCTGCAGGCGAGCACCCAAGCTCTGGGAGCGGCCCCTAAGAACATGCCCTTTCCCTGGGGATCGCCGCCTAGGGTACCTGCAGTGTTTCACGACCCCGAACGTGCAGTTGCTCGCTGATACTTGGTTTTAGAGTTTGTCAGCAGGGTACACGGTTTTAAAGGTACAAATGGGCATAGGTGACAGGGCTGTCCCTGCGCGCCGTGGCACCCCAGCCCCTGGGCTCCCCTTGTATGGCCGCTGTTGTTACCACTTCCCTGTGCCTTTTCCCAGAAGTTTCCGTGTCATGCAAGCATGTGCACACCTTTTCTTTTTTAAAATCACGTG
Organism: Procyon lotor; assembly: GCA_028646535.1. NCBI lineage: Eukaryota > Metazoa > Chordata > Mammalia > Carnivora > Procyonidae > Procyon > Procyon lotor. The sequence continues at coordinate 11,071 of CM053621.1, read as the reverse complement.
CTTTTGAAAAGTTGTGTTTAGTAATCACTACACCCCATGTGGGACTTGAACTCAGGACCCTGAGGTCGAGGGTCCCATGCTCTTCGGACTGAGCCGGCCAGGTGCACCCACATGTTTTCTTTTCTAAGCAGAAGTGAACACACCACACACACGGTTTTGCCTTGTCTCCGTATTCACTGTGCGTCTTGGACATAGGTTTGGAATCATGATCAGAATCGTGGGATGGACCCACTGTGATTGATTTGTTTAGGCCTCTGTGGATGGGCATTTAAGTTGCTTCCAGACTTTGACTAACAGGGACAGTGTGATGTCTTCTGTCTGCGTCATCATTTCTCAGAACGTCGGGTCAGTTCCTTGAAGTGCGGCGCTGGCTCTAGGAGATAATGAGCATACTTATTTTTAGTAAGTCAGATTTCTCTATCTTTGTTAGTGACGTGGGTGAAAAGTAGTATCTGAAAGTGGTTTTCTGGGTTTTGTGTTTTATTTTTAAATGATTTTATTGTATTCATGAGAGACAAGAGAGGCAGGCAGAGGGAGAAGCAGGGTCCCCGCTGAGCGGGGAGCCCGGTGTGAGACCGGATCCCAGGATGCTGGGGACTATGGCTGGAGCGGAAGGCAGACGCTTGACCGACCAAGCCACCCAGGCTCTCCAAGGGTTTTGTGTTGGAGAGTGTGGGTGAGCGAGTGCACATGCAGTGGGGGTTCAGGGACGGGGCAGAGAGAGTCCCAGGCAGGCTCCGAGCTCAGCGTGGAGCCCAACGTGGGGCTCCGTCTCACAACCCTGAGAGCATGACCCCGGCTGAAATCAAGAGTTGGACGCGTAACCGATTGAGCCCCCCAGGTGTCCTGCTCATGGTCTTACGGCTGAGAGTGAGCATGCTTTCCTCTTTTCAGAGCCATTTGGATTTCTCTTCTAGTGTACAGCTTACTCTTAACCTTGCCCTAATTTCATCTTGGGTTGAGTTTTTCCCTATAGATGTGAAGGGGCTCTTTATATGTTTAGGGTAAAAATAGGCCTTTGTGACAAACTGTATGTTCTTAGCCAGCTTGCCTCTGTGTAGTTCTTGCTGCGTGGAGTTTTGATTTTATGGAGTCAAGTTTTCATTCTGTCTTTTGTGGTTTCTGAGTTTTGTTCAAGGTAGAAAAAGGCCTTCTGCTCTCCGAGATTATTAAGAAAAAGAAATGAGACTCGAGTTTTCCTTTCTCATATTTGTTAGCTTGTGTTTTTTTTTTTAAGATTTTATTTATTTATTTATTTGACAGAGATCAGAAGCAGGCAGAGAGAGAGGGGGAAGCAGTCTCCCTGCTGAGCAGAGAGCCAGATGCGGGGCTCGATCCCAGGACCCTGAGACCATGACCTGAGCTGAAGGCAGAGGCTTTAACCCACTGAGCCCCCCAGGGGCCCCATATTCCGTGTTTATTTTAGTTTATGTCTGACATTTCTTATTTCTCCCGGTGATGTGGGTTCCACACCGATGAACTGTTGTAACTTCCCACTGTGTCGTACGTGTAGGCAGGACTGCTCACTTACCATGCCTTCTCTCTCTCAGTAGTGTGCAGGCTGTTTGTGCTTACTGTCCCCTTGGAACATCACTAGCACCGAATGTACCGGGCCCTGCTCCCGAACTATTGATGTCGTTGTGGGGGTCGTGTTGAACGGATGGGTTAACGGGGCAGACGTGGCAGTCTGTGTTCAGCCCCCCACTCGAGGGCATGGTGTGTCTTCTCTTTGCATCTCCCTTGCTAGCATTGCTGATTTCCTCATGGACCTGGTGCCTGGGATGAACTTCTTACGTTCGTCCCAAGGTCTTTAAGTTTTATTACTCTGGTGAGGTGAAGAATATTGGCATGTGGACATTTAAAAATTCTTTCTTTTGCCTTTGTTTTTTTCTGGCCCAGCTGCCATCATTTACTGAAAGGGTTTGTGTGTGTGCGCATGTGTGTTATCCAGCAAAAACATTTGCTGTTATCGTAATTTTTTGGAACAACTTCTAAAAATATATTTACTTACTCATTTGATGGGGCGCCTGGGTGGCTCAGCTGGTTAAGCGTTTGCTTTTGGCCTAGGTCATGATACCGCGGCCCCGGGATCGAGGCTGGAGTCGGCAGCAGTGGGGCTCCCTGCCCGGTGGGGATTCTGCTTCTCCCTCTCCCTCTGCCCTTCGCCCTGCTGGTGTGCTTTCTCTCGCTCACTCTTTTTCTCAAATAAGTAAATAAAGTCTTTGAAAAGTTATTTGATAGAGTATGTATGAGAGAGAGGGGAAGATGGAGGGGCAGAGTGAGAAGCTCTGGAGCAGACCCCCTGCTGAGCATGGAGCAGTCTCCAGACCGCCAGATGGCACCCTGACCCGGGACCCCGACCCGGGACCCCTGACCCGGGACCCCGACCCGGAACCCCTGACCCGGGACCCTGACCCGGGACCCCTAACCTGGAACCCGGAGTCAGCCGCTTCACTGACTGAGCCACCCAGGCACCCTGGAAGCCATAACTTTTGAAAAAATTTTCGTTACAGAGAAAAGTATATAACAAAATTTGCCATTTTGACCATGTTTAAGTTTACAGTTCAGTAACATGAGTTACATTCTCCATAATTAATTCACCGTGTTATGCAACTATCCCCACTGTCTAGTTCCAGAATGTTCATCATCCCAAACTGAAATTTGTAACCGTTAAGCAATAACCCCGTTTCCCCGTTCCCAGCCTCTGGTAGCCTCCAATCTACTTTCTGTGTCCGTGAGTTTGCCGCTGTGGATAGTTCCCCCAAGTGTCGTATTTGACCTCTCGTGTCTGGCTTCCTTCCCCTGGCGTGAGGTTTTCAGGGTCCTCGTGGTGTAGCCTCTATCAGAGCTCCATCCCTCCTTAGGGCCGTGGTGTGAATCTGCCCCATTTCAGAAGCCGTCTCTTGTGACGCGCCCGCCACCTCCGGTAGGTGCGTGGGTCCCCTGTTCTCAGCCGCTCCCCTCTGTGCCCTCACTCAGGTAAGCCTCGTAGCCGATACGCCGTCAACAGCACCGGAGACCACGCCGACGACCAGGACGGCGATTCCAGGTACGGGCTCAGTGGTCACTCCGTGAGGGGCTAGCCCTGCCCCTGGGCCTGGGCAGGGCCCTACCTCCTGCTGACCCAGTGGTTTTCCCCCATGAGAAGCCTGCTACCCTTTTTCCTGCTTGGGGGTTGTCTGAGGTGGTGCAGAGCTGGGGATCGTGTTGCCAGTGTCTGACTTGCAGCCCAGTGTGGCCACCCGTTCCTGGCTGGTCGGTGAGGCCAGAGGACGTTTGTCTTCTGTGAGAGGAACAGGGAGCAAAGCAGACCCGGTGCTGGGCTCACACCCGACTCCTCAGGCGAGTGCCCAGAGGTCACAGGGAGCTGCCTGGGTGCTGCGAGCCTGTGCGGGTGGGCCTGGGGGCTGAGAGCCAGGCCTCACGTGACCCTTGCTCTTTTAGGGCATAGGTGAGGGGCAGGTCTGGTTCCTTCCTGTGTGTGCTCCGCTGTGTTTTCTGGGATGAGCGATTGGGGTGGCCAACACGAGGCACGTCTACTTCTACCGTATGTTTACTTTAAAACTTAGTAAGTGCTGGCACAGGCCCAGTTGAAGGAGGAAAGAAGGTCAGCTGCCTGTCGGGGTCGCCTGTGGGCACAGCTGGGACCTGAGGGAGGGAGAGGGCTCCGCCTGCACTGTCCCGTGGCAGGAGAGTGGGGCCCCCGCCTCACCGTGGGGTGAGCCCGTGCCGTCCCGAGTTCTCTGGACCAGGCTCCGCACCTGCAGTTCCACGGTGTGGCTTTACCCTTTCTTGTGAGGGTAGCGGGGCCTCGGGCACGACCAGTGACTGTGTCTGAGGGCACCCAGCTTTGGAGGAGAGACCGGCGGGGCGCAGGTGTGGGGAGCTGTTGGACATCCGTGGGTGGTTCCGTTTGATGGAGAAGCTGTGGTCCCCTCGGCCTCTGAGGTCACCCCTTGGAACAAACTCTCGGAAGCGTTTTTGCCCCTGCCCGCGGGGCGGGTGCACAGACGCCTTCAGAGCAGGGCTGGCCTGCGCCTGCCCGCTGAGCTCCGAGCTCTGCAGATGCGGGGCTCAGGCTGCGGAGGATGCAGAGAGCGCCCCGGGGACAGTCTGTGTGGGTGTCCTGGGAGGCTGGCAGCACGTGACTCCTGCAGGTAACTAGCAGGCTCCTCATAACCGACTGAGAGGGTGTGTTAGGGATTACGTCAGTGTTTCGCGCGAAGAAGAGGTAGAACCAGGGGAAGGGAGCGAGACATTGTGGATCCGTCAGGGCATCATGGGTGTGCTGCTCTCTAAGAGGAGCTCGCTCCCGGTCTGCTCTCTTGTTAAGTTTGGAGTGCCTCCCGTTGGTAATTGCAGCACAGTGTAGCCCCTGCCGATACCGCTCCTAGCCACCCCTGCGGTCAGAGAGGCAGGGCCGTACCTTTGAGGCCCAGCACAGTGTAGCCCCTGCCGATCCTGCTCCTACCCACCCCTGCGGTCAGAGAGGCAGGGCCGTACCTTTGAGGCCCAGCTTTATTTCTGCATGTTGGCCTGCCTGCTGAGCCTCTGGTGCCGGGGGAGCCGTGCGGTGGCTCAGACACCTTCCAGGAGTGGTTCAAGGTTCTCCTCGAAGGTCTCAAAGGGGCTTTTCTTCTGGAACCAGCAGAATGTTCCCGCTTGTTGTTTTTCTGGACCGAAGCCGTGCTGGCAGGCCACGCGTGCAGCTCCTGAGTGCGGTGACAGAGGTACGCCGGCCGAGAGGAGCGAGGACGCGGGGCCCTGCTGCCTGGTGTTCGGGTCACCATTTACGTAGAAGTGCGGTCAGACGAAGCCCCACCTCTCCTGAGCACCGGCCGCGTTTCTGCTGCTCCACAGCCGCGGGTGACGGGCAGCTCAGATTGGGGTGTCCCCACCACTGTGGGAGGTTCTGTGTCACCACACTGGCGTGGAACTCAAATGTAAAGTTGTGGGGCTCCTGTTGGATGAGTGCTGGGCACCAGGGAGCTCGTGCTCCTTTTGTTTTTTTTTTTTAAGATTTTGTTTGTTTCACAGAGAGACAGAGCATGAGCAGGGACACAGGGAGAGGGAGAAGCAGGCTCCCCGCTGAGCAGGGAGCCCGACGCGGGGCTTGGTCCCAGGACCCCGGGATCATGATCGGAGCCGAAGGCAGAGGCTTCACTGACTGAGCCCCCCAGGCGCCCCTGGGGAGGTAACACTTATGCATCTCCGCGCCGGCAGGGGCACCGACATGCTCTCGGTCACAAAGGCTGCCGTTGGCACTGTCCCTGCCAACGGACTGTTCTGGGCACCGTCTCGGGGGAGAAGCTGGGAGCTTGAACGCGAGTCCACTTCATTTCAAAACGTTCAGAAATCATTTTACTTTAGAAAGCATCCAGAAGACCTCGGAAGCATGAAAGGTTTCTGTCTACACCCTTAGATTCTCGGTTAGCGTCGTGGGGCAGCAGTCAGGTGGCACTACCGCCCCCCTCAGGCCCGGCTCCCTCTCCAGGTGGGTCCTGCTGTGGGTACCTCCAGCCCCTCGGCAGCCGGGAACCGCGGCCGGAGTGCACACGGGCACTGAGCTGGTCCTCTCCACCAGCTGCCCCCAGCTCCCCCGGCTCCCCGGGCCTGTCCTGACGGCTTGGCTTCTGCTAGCGTGTGTGTGCACATGTGTTAGGAAGACACCCCTTGGGGCGTCCGGGGGGCTCAGTAGGGGAAGCCTTTGGCTTGGGCCACGGTCCCAGGGTCCTGCGATCGCGTTCGCGTCGGGCTCCCTGCCCAGTGGGCCGTCTGCTCCTCCCTCTCCCGCTCTCCCTGCTTGTGCTCTGCCTCTCTGTCTCTCTCTGTTCCTCTCTGATAAATAAATAAGTAATCCTGAAGGGAAGGAGCGTGCCCCTAGTCCCTAGAGCTGAGGTCCATGCAGAGAACGTGGAGAAGCGGTGTTCTCCCCAGGCTGGGGCACCCCCTCCCCTTTCCTGGCCCAGCCAGTAAGTCTGCACGGGGGCCCACCCGCAGGCAGTGTGCTGGGACAGGTACAGGGTTGGGTTCTGGGTGTGACTCTCTGTGCCTACAGCGCATCGTCTTGGGCACGTTCCTCCTACCATGCGCCTCTGTTTTGCTGTCTTAAGATGCCAGAGGGTGGCAAGGCGCCTCTGGCTCCCCTTCCCAGCCTGGGGATCGTGGGAACATGTGTGTTCTGGTGAGAGTGCTTGCTAGTGGCTCTGCCTCCCTTGGGGGGCGGGGGGCGGGTACAAGTCCTTCACATGTCCCCTGTAGCCTGGTATGGGCAGGAGCACTGTGGGTTCTTGGAAGCCCCCCCCCCCCCCACGCGTCTTCCCTTTGGAAAGTAGAGGGATTCCGCTGTGCTCTGGTTGGTTGTGGAGGACGGAGGTTGTAGGAGCTGCACTTGGCTTCTTGGGATTTGGGCTTTCTGGGTGATCTCGGGAAGGTGCACCAGACATCTGACCCCTTTCGTAGTGTGCGAGCTCAAACGGGTGAGCTGGCCTTTGGGAGCTGTTGAAGAAAGGGGCTCTTGGTTGTGCGCTGCTTCCCCGTGGGTCTGTGGTGCGTGTTTCTTGGTGAGAGCTGTGTGCAGCAGCAGCCCGGTGGCCACGGCACGGGGTCGTGGTAGGCTCTCGTCCCTCCAGGCCTGTGTCCACTCTGGGGCCTGGCCTGTCTCTGTTTCCTGGATACTGGGAAAGCACGTGTCCCAGTCGAGAAGACCAAAGTCGTGGAGAGCACAGGTGTCACGGGTCCCAGACAGATGTGCCACGACCTCCTCGCAGCCGATGGTGCTGTGCCGAACAGAGGCTCAGCGAGTTTGGGTGGGCAGGCAGACAAGCACGGAGTCCCGAGAGCTGAGGCTGAGGCGCTCGGGGGCTTTCCCCGGTTTTCACAGGCTTTCCGTACGGGCATCTCACAGGGTCTTACTGAGACGGTTTCGTCAGAAAGATTAAAGTGCTGGTGCACAGGTGTCCAGCTGACCTGTGTGCTGCTAGCCTCTGAGCCGGGTCCTCCAGCCTGGCTCTTGCTTCTGAAAACTGCCGCAGTCGTGCCCAGTTCTGTACTTGTGGGAATTTAGGCTCTTGTGAGAAAACTGGGAAGTCTTCCACTCGGCCAGTGTTTGTATCTTCTTTTCTTGTCCGGTAAGTTGCTCAGCCATAAGCATGGTGGTATTTCTGCTGGACTTTTAACACTGTTTTAATAACACAGCCTTGTAACTATACGTGAATTTTAAAATCGGTGTGTTTGTTTGGTCTTGATGGTCCTGTTCCCATTCCAGCGAGCCGTGTCCTCCAACCGGTGAGCGATTGGTTGCAGGGTAAGACGGACACTTCTCCATCACCTTTCTGTCTCGATTCCTGCTGCCTTCTCTTCTCGTAATTGTGCTTAACTCCTGATGGCCCTCAGCGTTGGAGAATGACTAACGAGGCACACAGGCTCTGGCTCGGACCTCACTGCCCGGCCCCCCACGAGTGCCCAGGCTCCCCGCGGCCCCTGCCCTCCCCCACCTGGAGTTACTCAGCCACCCCCATTACCTGGGAGGCCGAGGCAGGCTGGCTGCTGCCGGGAGATTCCTGGGACCAGGCACACAGACCTCCTCTTCTCCAGGCAGGCACCAGTGGCCATAGCGGGGTGGTAGGCAAGCTAGAACAGGGCTCCCGATCTCCCGAGCCAGCTTCCCCCTGGAGGGACCCTTGATCGCTGCCTCTTGCTTTCATTTATCAGAGGAGGCCTCTCCCAAGGGCAGGTGTGAAACGGATGCCTGGACTTGGATGCTGCTGTCTGTGCCCTTTGGAGGCAAATATCTTCCCGTGGAGTTTCTATGGCCCTTCTCCAGAAGGCTGTGGATAAAGTGGGACCCTCCGTGCCCCTAATGGGGCATCCCCCGGGTATTGGAGGTGCGGGGAGCATCCGCGAGCCCCCCCAAAAAGAAACAGGAGGGGGCAGAGTGGAGTTCCCTTCCATTGCTGTCTCTTTCTCTTTTTTGTTTTTCTAGCCAAGCCGTAGGAAAAGCGTGTTCCTGAATATCCCAGCAGGAAGGGAGGTCTTGCTTGTTTTCTAGCTGGGCTGGTTCATCTCAAGTGCTTTTATTTTATTTTTTTTAACTTTGAAGTTATTCTGGGGATATTAGTTTTTGTAATGGCTGTTTTATTGTGTTCCAACATATTCACCAGGCCTTTCGTCTTTAAAACAAGGAAGAAGGATTTTTTTGGAAACAAGTATTTTCACTAGTTTTTATTTTTACTTTGCTGTTTATATCATTTATGTCCCCTTCCCCCAAATCTCACGATAGAACTCTGACTGTGTGTGTGTTAGGTCAGCAGACACAGTACATCAAGTATAAGCCACTCACGTTTTGGTTTTTGTTTTTTTTTTGGATCATAAATGTGTGACGCTGGGCTGCAGTGAGTGGATTTCTGTACGGGTCAGACGGGCTCATACGGGCAGAGCCAAACCCCGCCCGGCCGGCCGCCCGCACAGGCCTCCCTGACGGACCGCCTTCAGACTTCAGCAGCACACGACACTCAAGTTGGCCCCTCTGTTGTGTCCTTTCTGGACCCAGAGGGGGAAGTGTTTTTTATTTGGCTCTTGGAAGGTACCTCTTGGATCTGGATATTTATAAACGTATACCGGGCCACCACTGTTTGCCTTTGAATCTCAGGGCTCCTCTCTCAGCCAGACTCGGGTTCCTGGGCTGGTGCCTAAAGGCCGGGGCTGAGGCCCGTCTGTGGCTCTTCATGATGGAGCAGAGGTTTTTAGTGGAGATTTTTGGATATCATAAGGAAATGTGAACCTCTGGGATGGTAGAAGGTTGTTTTTCTGTCCGTCATCTCTGTAACCCTCATATCACTGGGTGGCAGAGTGGAGGGGTAGTTGCTTAGATAGGGTGTGGAGTGTTGGCAGAGGTGCTCCGTAGGGCTTTATCATCCGGAGCCCGCCCTCACCATCACTGTGTTCCTCCGATGGGAGGGACAGGGCAGGGTGAGCCATTTCGTTTTTGAAGAAAGCATGTCATGCCTCCTGTCTAAGACTCTGGAATCTTCCATCTCTGGCTTATTCACTCCAGAGAGCGGTATTCCTGGGAAGGAGTGACCCATGTTGGGCAGCCAGGGGCTTGAGCTGTGGGTCCCGAGTTCCCCAGAATGTCTCTGACAACACTGGTCTCAGAAGGTCCAACTGCCTTCCTGACTCTACAGGAGACAAGGCAGCCCATTTTGCCCCAAACCCTTGCATGTGGTTGGTTTGGGGACCACAGAGTGACCAAGGACACATACAGGACCATGTTGGCTCCAGGGGAAGGCTGGAGGCCAGCATGGCCAGCCCTCCTTGGCAGTGCGAGGCTCCCCTGCTGCCTGGGGAGAGCCTTGGAACAAGCTCCGTAGCTGCCTGTCCTGGCTTTGGTCCGTGTGCTGGTTGGCCCCAGCGAGGCCCTTGCTCAGGGCCGGGGCCGGGTTACCTCTCTTTGGTCCGTGTGCTGGTTGGCCCCAGCGAGGCCCTTGCTCAGGGCCGGGGCCGGGTTACCTCTCTTTGGTCCATGTGCTGGTTGGCCCCAGCGAGACCCTTGCTCAGGGCCGGGGCCGGGTTACCTCTCTTGCCCGAGACATTGAGCCCTGCCGAGTGTGAGGGGCCCGGAGCAACAACGCTCTTCTAGATCACTTAATGTCAAAGTTACTTGCTATTTCAGGGTTGAGCGGAAGCAGTGGTCTGCAGCGGACCTTCCCTTTTGGAGTGTTAGGGGTTCGTTGCCGCCCTCCCTCATACCGAACTCCTTTAGAAGGGAAGCCTCCGGTGCAGTCCCTTATGCACCACAGCTCCTCAGTGAAGGCCTGGGATTCCCCCTGGAGTGTCTGTCCTCAATGACTTCTTCGGGACTGTGGGGCCTCCTTGCCCACGGGCAGAGCGTGGCCTTGGAGGAACTGGGGCCACCCTCCTCCACACAATGGGCCCTCCTGGCCCTGATGTCAGAGGTGCTTTCCCAGGTGGAGAAATGAGCACAGGACTCCCGTCCCTTCTGGCTCCTGACCAGACAGCGCATCAGTGTGTCTAGAGCGGAGGCCCCTGCAGCCGGGGCTCTGAGATAAGAGGGCACTGCATCCCCAGCCCTCTCCTCCCGGCGGTGACTCTCGCTTACCTGGATCCCCTGGGTTAGGAAGGGGCAGGGTTGCCGGTGGGGAGATAGAGGTGGTAGCCAGGTGCACTGTCCCAGCACAGCCGTCTTGCCTTTCCGTGGCACCCAGGCCTGTGCGTCCCCACCTCCGTAGCACGTCTCTGGTTCTGCAGATCTTGCACATCTTAAAGTTTTCTTCCCTAGTAGGAGCTAGAGGGTTGAAACGTTCAGCGTGAGGGACGCGAGGAAGGTGATTAGCACACTGCAGTTAGCGTTGTCCTTTCCGCCCCTGGGGGTGGGGGGTGCCCCCCGGCAAACCTGGGCCGGTCAGGCGAGCCCCCTGCACACACCTGCCCCTGACGAGGGCCTAGGGCAGTGCCTGCTCCAGCCGTCCTCCCTTGAAAAGCAAACTGCAGTTCGTTCTCTCTCCTGAATTTCATAGAGCATGCCGAGAAATGACAGCATGTGCCTTCAGTCTATGCTTCTCATGCCTTTTACCTTGTAATTCTGGTGATTTTATGCCCCTGGTCTTGGGGATCGCTTCAATAGGGCAACTGATCGAAGCTTCCAGGTCAGCAGTGGGGGTAGAGCACTCCCCGCACGAGGCTGCCATGTCCTGAGACCTCCCCTTGCAGGGCAGGTGGGCCTGGTACTGTGGCATTGTGCTCACTGATTCCCACTCTGCTCTTTCTTAATTTTAAGGTTTTCGGATGTCATTCTGGCAACAATTTTGGCAACCAAGTCTGAAATGTGTGGCCAAAAATTTGAACTGAAGATTGATAACGTGCGGTTTGTTGGGCACCCGACACTGCTGCAGCATGCTCTGGGGCAGGTACGGTCCTCCCTGGGCAGGCGGGGTCCTCCCTGGGGCAGGTATGGTCCTCCCTGGGGCAGGTATGGTCCTCCCTGGGCAGGTGGGGTCCTCCCTGGGCAGGTACGGTCCTCCCTGGGGCAGGTGGGGTCCTCCCTGGGGCA
>CM053620.1:45069013-45092999 GCA_028646535.1 Procyon lotor | reverse complement strand
TGCCTCAGAGGCATCGCTGCAGTTTAATGATCTAAACAGTCACAACCTGCGCAGCTTGTCCCTCAGGGAGGTATGACCAGTCACAGACCAGCAGGCCTCACGGCCCCTTGTCGAGCCCGTTCTCCAGCGCCCGCTTTCCGCCCATTCGGGCAGGGGTCACGAGTCCGGGCTCAACAGGTCCCTTTAGCAGCTAGCCAGCGGCTGACCACAACCCAGGTCTGGGTGGGTGCCCAGTGCCCTGGGAGTGGTGAGCAGGCCGTGGTGCTGGTGGAAGGCCTTGCTCAGATGATGCAGGAGGCCGGTGAGCCACAGGGTTGCAGGGTCTCATTGGGACGCCTGGGGACTGGGGGGTGCAGGAAGGACCCCAAGCGTGGCCCTGGCTCAGTGTTCTCATTGCTGGGAATAAGACTCAGAAGCTGCACCATGTTCAGAGCACTTTCTAGCCTGTGAGCTCCCCAGGGATGTGAGCCCCACATTGACATGCCATTTCACCCTCTCAGGGTGTGCTGGGCCTCCTTTCTCTTCCCTTTTGACTTTCTCGCAAGATCACTGAATGCATGCCATGTCCCAGGCCATGTAAGTCAAGCAGGGGAGGGAACAGGCAAGGTTTCTGCCCTCTTGGAGCTTAGTCTGTTTGGAGAGTTAGATATCGAGACCTCCAGTCACGATTAGGGTGTCCTTTCCCTAGAGGGCTTGGGGGCACAGGGAGGTGAGCATAGAGGTCGGCCTGGCCAGGGGTGGCTTTACATCTCCTGCCATGTGGTATCTTCACCTCAGGCCACATGTGTGCCCGTGTGCCTGTGACGGTGTGTGGGCGGGATAACCATAGAGCAGGAAGGAGAGGTGGTCGGGCAGCCATTGTTCATCCTGGTATTTGTTCACACACACCTATGCGGTGCCTTTTGCTTTCTTGGTTCTCTGTTGAGAAGTAGAAACCATAGTAATTATAAAAACAAAACTAGCTTTACTCAGTTAGAGTTTACATACCAAAAAAGTTTACAGTCCCTGGATTTAGTATATTTATGGGATTGTACAACCATCACCGTGGTTTAATGCCATAATTTAGACATCTCCAAAGAAACTCTGTGCCCAGTAGGAATCACTCTCCACTCTTCTCCTAATTCCTTGGCAACCGTAAGAAAGAGATAATTACATACCATCATATAGATGAACACTGAAAACATGACGCTCATGAAAGAAGCAAGTCTTGGGGCGCCTGGGTGGCTCAGTCGTTAAGCGTCTGCCTTCGGCTCAGGTCATGATCCCAGGGTCCTGGGATCGAGCCCCACATCGGGCTCCCTGCTCAGTGGGAAGCCTGCTTCTCCCGCTACCATTCCCTCTGCTTGTGTTCCCTCTCTTGCTGTATTTCTCTCTGTCAAATAAATAAAATCTTAAAAAAAAAGGGGGGGGGGCGCCTGGGTGTCTCAGTGGGTTAAAGCCTCTGCCTTCGGCTCGGGTCATGATCTCAGGGTCCTGGGATCGAGCCCCGCATCGGGCTTTCTGCTCAGTGGGGAGCCTGCTTCCCTCTCTCTTTGCCTTCCTCTCTGCCTGCTTGTGATCTCTCTCTCTCTGTCAAATAAAATAAATAAAAATCTTAAAAAAAGAAGAAGAAAGAAAGAAACAAGTCTTAAAAAGCCACCTATTGCATGATTCCCTTTAGTGAAATGTCCAGAATAAGCAAACCCACAGAGACTCAAAGATTTTAATTTAAGGAGTGGAATTGTTGGGTCATATGGTGAGGCTGTTTAACCTTTTGAGGAACGGTAACACACCACTTGTTTTAACCGAGGGAATTTTAATGTAAATCATTTAACCAGTTATTGGAGGAGAAGAGTATAGAAAGAACTGTAAGGTGTCATGGCCACAAGGACTGCAGGGAAGAGTATCTACTCCTAGAGCTATGGGAACAGAAGGAAGAGATTGGAATTAAGACAATTAGAAATTGAAAGGAGGGTGTGAGACCCAGACCCCTGAGGAGAGGCCCCTGCTGGGTGATGCTGGGCTATCCGAAGGGGACTTGATGAATCCGATTCTGCACATGGTGGAAAAGCTGCAAACTGGATTCAGTATTGCCAGGGAAACGCCTTTTTTTTTTTTTTTTTTTAAGATTTTATTTATTTATTTGACAGAGAGGAGTGAGAGAGATCACAAGTAGGCAGAGAAGTAGGCAGAGAGAGAGGGGGAAGCAGGCTCCCCGCTGAGCAGAGAGCCCGATGCGGGGCTCGATCCCAGGACCCTGGGATCATGACCTGAGCCGAAGGCAGAGGCTTTAACCCACTGAGCCCCCCGGGCGCCCCCCCTCCTCCCCATCTTACTGTCCGCTTCTCCGAAGGGAGTTTTCTGTTACTAGTTTAGTCGCAGTTTCTGCTGCACAGAGATAGGAAGTAATACGCCGATCAGTATCCGTGTACCCTCCCCTTATGTTTAAGTCTAACAACGTCATATGTGTGTATTATCAAGTGATTCAGATTCTAACAAAAGTGTGAAGGTCCAGCCTCACACCTGGTCTGGCTCTCTGGAGATGGCCATTGTTAGCCTTTGTGTGTCCTTGCTCCCTTGTTATATGTGCGTACGCGGCACACGCGCGCGTGTGTGTGTGTGTGTGTAGGTATAGAGACACCTCCAAAAAAAGCCCCATTTCTGCTGTGCACCTGCTGTTTCACCTCGTCTCTTGTTGGGTGTCACAAGCAGCTCAACCTTTTCCTTTTAGTGGCTCTTCAGGAGTCATTTGTCTTGCCCACCTCAGAACACACACGCCTGTCCAGCTGCCACCCCTCTTTGCCTCCTCTGTCCTCTTGGCCTGCCGATCCTCTAGATCAGCCCTAGCCTGCAGCTCACGGATGTCCCCGGAGCCCCTGCTTTGGTGCTGAGCGCTGTGGAGGGCCGTCTCGCCTTCGGTCCTCCGGCACCTAGCGTGGCCGTCTCGCCTTCGGTCCTCCGGCACCTAGCGTGGCCGTCTCGCCTTCGGTCCTCCGGCACCTAGCGTGGCCGTCTCGCCTTCGGTCCTCCGGCACCTAGCGTGGCTGTCTCTTATGGGCAGGGGAGGGAACCAAGGTGTTTCCTGGCAAACAGCTGGCCTCCTGTTCATTGGTCAGGCTTTCCTCGGTGACCCTTGGGCATTCTGGAGCCTGCCCACGGGTGGACCTCCCCCATGGGAGAGGGACCGAAGCTTGCCTCTGTGTCACAGGGTGCCTGAGAGTTTGTGGTCCCAGTAGGTGGCACAGGGGCTTCCCCGGGAGGGGAGCGGGAGCTGCTTATAGACGTTGACCGAGCGTTCATGGGAAGGAGGGCAGGTCGGCTGGACAGACCTGCCAGGTCTCCAAGGAGCGCGGCCAGGGTCTCCGGTCAGGTGACTGGGCCACCCCTGGTCCTCCCTGCCCCCCGATTGTCATTCCTGGGGCTTCCTGAGAGACTGCAAAACGTGGGGGCTCGTACAGCGGCCCTGTGCAGATCTCCCCGGGCTGGGCTCAGCAGACGTTTTCTGCGAGCCAGCGGCACGCTGGGAACTCTTGGGGCAATAGCCAGGATGCTTCCTGTGAAACTCCAGTCACAAATCAGTGTACAAGGCTGAGCTCTGAGAGCAGCTGCTCCTAAGGGAACAGGGTGCATGGTCTGCCTTGGGGATGGGGACGGGGGAATGGGTTCCTGGCTGCCCCTAGGCCCCTTGCTGCTTCTGCAGTGGCCTGTCAGGGTTATTATCATCGCCACGCCGGCGCACAGCTGACTCGTAAATAGCGCGGGCTCCAACTGCACGAGTCCGCTTGTACATGGATTTTTTTTTTTTAAGATTTTTATTTATTTATTTGAGAGAGAGAGTGAGAGAGAGAGAGTGCACACAAGCAGCAGCAGAGGCAGAGGGAGAAGCAGGCTCCCCACTGAGCAGGGAGCCCCATGTAGGGCTTGATCCTGGGACTGAGCCACCCAGGAACCCCTGTAATGTGTTCTCTTTGTGCTCTTAATAACATTTTCTATTCTTTCTAGCTTTATTATACAAATACAGTGTATAATACGTATAACATACAAGGTATCTGTTAACTGACAGCTTCTGTTATCAGCAAGGCTTCCAGTCGGAGGGACGTTATTAGTGGTCAAAGTTTATAAGTGGATCTTCGAATGTTTGTCCCCTAATTCTGTGTCGTTCAAAGGTCAGCTCTTACCTCTAGCGAAACAAACCGGCAGAACCACACAAACCAAAAACTGTGAGTTTTGAGGTCCTTAATTACGTTGTTGAGGGTCTCTGCAAGCTCAGAGCCATGAAAAAGTGTTTTCTTGTAACTGGACAGCTTCTTGTTTTCCTCCTTGGCTGCCTGAAAGCTCAGAGTTCTGCTTTATGAGGAATCGTTATAAATTCCTGTACCCAGACACAATGTGTGCGGCACCTCCCGCCCTTGCCCCCCAACCTGTTAATTTTTGATTTTTGCCTTTGGTGTGACATGAGCTTGTTGTGTGTCGTGTTCCCCTGGATCCCTCAGGAGGTGGACAAAGCAGGTGACTTCGAGCAGTAGGGCCGTCGGGAGGCATTGTTACAAAGTGGAAGAGGGTTTTCAGAGGCTTGTTGTGTTCCTGGGGCTGGAGTTCATTGAGTCCACAGGGGCCGCAGTCCATCCGGTGGGAAGTGGGCTCTGCGGCCCAATGAGAGAGGTTTATCAATGGTCGTGAACAGGTTTTAGGCAAGCCTGTCCACACTTCCCACCAGTCCTCGTCTTCTCCTCACTCCACAGCGGCTCAGGGCCAGGGCCGCAGTGGCCTTGAATTAGGCGGGCCCTGGGTGGGAACACGCCTGTTCTTTAGCTGTGTCTGCAGAGGGGGCTGCAGACGGAGCCTCTCCCACCGGTCGAGTTGGTCTTCAGACCTCTGTGGCCTGGAGATCCCTCTGGAGAGGCCGCCCAGTGCAAGCCTGTGCCAAGGCCACAAGCGAGACCGCAGGGCTGTCAGCCTGCAGTGAAGCTGGAGGTGTTGGCCGAGCGTCGATGCTGGAGGGAAGCTTAGGAGAATTGGGAGGGCGCTGGGGCTGCCCGCCCGCTGGCCGCCACTCGTGACAGCGAGGAGAGGATCCGAGAGAGTTCCCGGGCGGCCTTCCCACAGGCGGCCACCGGATTGACAGCCTGGTGCCTGCTGAGTGCGTGGCTGGAAGACCAGGACGGACGCCACGCGCCCTTCAGTGTCCTGCTCGTCTGGGAGAAGGCTCAGCCCGTCTGAGCACTTCACGCGGGAGCCGGGGGGGTGCCCCATCGGAGACCTTCGGGGCCCGTTGAGGGTGGTTGGAGGTGCGCTGTAGCCTGCCTGGCCCTGGGGTGGGCGCCGAGGCTGGGGCACGACTGTGGCAGCCCGCCCCACCCCGCCCCGCCGCGGAGAGTGATCTGGGGGGGCAGCTGGGGCTGGTGTTCAACATGGACGAGGCCGGACTTTTCTGGAAGCGACTGCCTGCCGGGATGCTCCTTTCCCTGGAGGAGCAGTCAGTCCCGGGGTGCCAGGCTGCCCGAGGCCTGACCCTGCTGCTTGGTGGCAATGCGGCTGGCCACTTCCAGCCGAAGCCACTGCTGGGGTACCCCCGGGAGTACCTGCGCGCCCTCACGGCTGCTCCAAGCCCAGCCTGCTCGTGGTGCGCTCGCACCAGGAAGCCTGGCTGGCCACACACCTCTTCCACGAGAGGCCTGTGCACCTCTGCCCAGCTGTGGAGAGGTACTGTGTGTGCCCAGATGGCCTCCTCTACAAAGTACTGCTCATCCTGCCTGGTGCCCCTGGCCACCTTGGGAGCCTGGGCGACCGCTCAGACCACATGCGTGTGGGGTACCTGCCCGAGAAAACCAGGGCCCTCATCCGGCCTATGAACCAGGATGCTGTTGCCACCTTCCAGGCCCCTACTTGTGCAGGGTCTTCTGCCTGTTGGCGTTGAGGGTGCGAGGCAGGGACCAGCGAGACTACAGCATTCTGGACGCTGGCTACGACAATCTCTGAGTCCTGGGAGGGGTCCGCCGGCGACACTGGAATGGGGTGGAGGAAGCCGTGGCCCGAGTGCATCGGCGGGGTCCCTGCACGGGGACCCTCTACCACAGACACTGCGGGACACTGAGGCACTGGCCCATGGTGCGGATTTCAGAGAGGCGGCGGGCAGATGTGGAGGAGCTGCCGCAGAGCCGCAGCGCAGACCTGTCCAGCAAGGAACTGATGGGACTGGAGCAGGAGCACACGCCGCTGGAGAAGAGGGCAGGGACCACTCACCCCACGGCCGGGCACACTTGGATGCTGGCCTGCCGATCATCGGTGACCATGACGTCAACCTGGGGCGCAGCCTCAGAGTCGGCATCATCGGGGGCTTCTCAAGGAGAAGAGAGGCCCCGAGTGGTGGTGGCGGCTTGGGAGCTCCCCGGACCCAGGACTCGGTCAGGGAGGGGGCTTCCTGATGACTCCCTTTGCTTGTGTTGAAGTTGCAATGGCTTGAATTTTCCCATTTCGTTATATTCCCCAAATGGTTTTTATCGGCAAATAATTTATTGTCCCAAGTGGACTTCTCAAATACATGGTTTTAAAAGCCTTGATGAATTCTCAAGAGTGATTTTTTGGTGTTCTGGGCCCTTTGGAGGAAAGTGTGCCTGTGCTCAGTGCAGGGGCTCTCCTCCTGGCTGGCGTGGGGCTCTTGGAGCGCTGTGGGCATTTTAGCCGGGAAGAGGGCTCTGCTCGGGGTCTGGCCCTCTCATCTTTCAACTGGGCTCCAGGTGGACGGAAAAGCCTGACGGCAGAAGAGCCTCCAGAGACACAGTGATGCACAGAGTAGGTTTGGGTGGGAGGACTGCCTGGTTATAACCCCACCCCCAGCTCTGTTCCTCTGGGGCCTTGGATGCCAACCGTCACCCTGTCTTGTTCTTGGAAATGATGCTGAGTGCCCGCTGACCAGCTGGGGAGACGAGAGACCCCCACCCGTGGTGGGCGAGCTTGAGAGGCAGCATATCACCAGGCCTTCCAACCCCTAGCAAGGGGCATCCTCATGGCTGCAGGTTTCTCTTGGCCAAAACTGGATGCTAGTTCTTCCTTTCTTCTTGTCTCTTCCCCTGCTCTCTGCCTTGCACCCCCTCTGTTCACTGGTTTCCATTTGACTTCTGCCAGGCCCCTTTGACTTTCTTCTCCCTGTGGACACGGCACTTTCCAGACATTTGGAGAAAAGGCCCCGGATCCCACGAGGGAAGACGGGGGCCACCCGGCTTGCAGAAGAAAGCCTTCGAGGACGTGACCTGTTTGGGTAAGGATATGGATTTGGGGAGTGGGTTGGCCTTGTTGCCAGAAACACAGTCCCTCAGGTGTGAGTGGTCTGTTTCCAGCCACGGGTTCCTGCTGCAGGAAGGCCTTACCTGAGCCTACGCTCTCTCTGTAGGAGTGGGGAGAGGGAGGGCTAGCCTGGGGCATCGGTTACTGTTTAAATTTGGCCCAAAGGTTTTGCTGTGGAGCCCAGATGCCCACACATCTCCCATCTGCCTTCCGTGCACACCTGTGCACACCTGGCTGAGGTATGTCCAGACTTGACCTCAAATTACAGGCAGGAGACGAGTCCCACCTACTGGCTGGACCTCGTGTTGCACTTGAGCAGGCACCGCTTCTGCCCCAGTGCTGGGGCCAGCCCTGTGTTCTCCTGAGAGTGGCCACCATGGGTGTATCTGAGGATCCCAAGGTTGCTGGGGAGCTTTTCCCATTTGGGGGCCTACACCACTCCATGTAGCATCCGAATCAGAGGAGAGACTGACTTTAAACACCCTTGGATCCATTAATCAGATAGGGCAAGAGTCACTTGCTGTTAGTTGGCCACGGCGCATGTGGCCTATTTCCATTTGGGAGTCCAAGCCTGCTGGGCAGTGGGTGCCCGGCCGCCCTGGCAGGGAGCCCTGGCCAAGCGTTTTTGGTTAGTTTCCAGCCGGTACAGTCCCCACCGCGGTCACAGTTCCCGGCTGCACCCAGCGAGGCTCTTGGGTGTGATGCCAAACAACAGTTTTATCCCTGTTTTAACCTTTTGCTGTCTTAAAAGAAAGAAGACAATTCTGGGTATTTCATGAGCGACACGTACAGTGAGGTAGTCAAACAAGGGAAACATACCAAACTGGAAAAGAGGAATCTACCCCTTCTCTCTGCCCACTGAAGTTGTTTGTCATTTGTGTTGGGAATGAGGAAATGCTGATTGTCCCCCTGTCAGAAGGCAACGAGAGCTTTGGCCACTGTGTCAAAAGTGAGAGCACACAGGATGTGCTGCCCGAGCCCGTGTTAGCACGGAGGGGAGCCTGGGGGCTGGCAGAACTGAAGAGGTCCACGAATGTGACGCGGGAAGCCATCCCCCTGTACGTGAGCTCTGTGGCCCCTGCCGGAGTAAGTTGCATCCTGTGAGGAAAGGTGTGTTGTCGAAGACTGATGTTTGTGGAGACGAGGAGCTGGTGCCAAGCTGACCTTATTGACATGGGGTCTCGGGCTGATGGACAGTTCGGACTCATCATGGTCTACCAGGGTGGCAACAACTTTGTCTGGTAGAGGCCTCTGGTCAGCCAGAGTGCTGTGGACTGGCCAGAGTGCTGCTAGACCCCTTCTGTATCCATTTATGTACGTATGTATTTAGATTTTATTTACTTAGAGAGAGAGCATGCAAGCCAAGGGAGGGGCAGAGGGAGAGAGAATCAGAGTCCCTGCTGAGCGTGGAGCCCTGTGTAGGGCTCAGTGTCACAGCCCTGAGGTCATGACCTGAACTGAAACCAAGAGCCAGATTCTTAACTGACTGAGCCACCCCGGCACCCCACATCTTCTGCATCTTCGGGTCTGTTCTATTCTCCTGTCTGCAGTGGGGTGAATGGTGTGTTGAAAGGCACAGGGAGTGGCTTCATGCTTGTGACTGGGAAGCCCATCTGAGCCAGAGCCCAGGCAGCTTAGGGTTAGGGTGGGGCCCAGAACTTAGTGACTTGGTAGAGGGGACCAGTGCATGGACCTTGGGGCTGTACTCTACCCAAGTGATGAAGAACAGAATTGTTGTTGTTGTTGGTTTTTAAATATTTTCTTTTTAAAAGATTTTATTTATTTATCTGCCAGAGTGAGGGAGCAGCAGAGGGAGGGGGAGAAGCAGACTCCTCGCTGAGCAGGGAGCCTGACGTGGGGCTTGATCCCAGGATCCTGGGATCGTGACCTGAGCCGAAGGCAGACTCTTAATCAACTGAGCCACCCAGGCACCCCTAAAGATTTTATTTTTAAGTCCTCTTTCCAGTCAAGGTGGGGCCCAAAGTCCTATGCTTGAGATCAAGAGTTGCGTACTCCATCGAGCCAGCCAGGCAGCCCAGGAACAGAATGTTTGATGAGAGCATCTGCAGCCCACTTTATGAGGGGTGACACCACAGTGGGCCTGTGGACGTCCCCACTGCCCCACGAGGCAGTCAGCCAGCTGGGGACAGGAGAGGATCTAGCAGAGCTGCCACAGCGTTTGAGGATGGGCAGGTCTGAGAAGGAGTTCAGTGGCCTCACTGTCTCGTTGCTGGATGTGCCAAGAGCTCTGGGCTGTAGGCCCCGTTGGCTGTGGGGAAGCCCGTGCGTGTGAGTCCTGCAGGACATATGCGTTCCTGCCCTGTGGCAGAGACTCCTGGGCTACGAGAACAGTGACTCGGGGATCAGGAAGAGTCTTGTTGCTTCCCTCAGTGCACTGCCACTCCCACTGAGGAACGTGAAGTTGGTGGACTCTTATCAAAGCTCCTTCTGGTCCTGGCATTGGGGACGCCATCAGAATTTCCATCCTGGATTAGACAGGGAAGGGTGAGGTCAGAAACATCTTGTGTGTGATCCTTTCCATCGAAGGTGGACAGGCTTATTGATTAGGCAACAGACTGGGAACAATTCAGGTTTTCATGAGTCTGTTCACAGTGTGTGTAGGGGCTTCAGTTTCCATGGAAGAGGTTGCACCTGAGGAATGGTCCCTGGATGAACTCTCATTGTCTTAAGACAATGTGTCACTGGCAGGCAGGGACACAGGCAGTACATGCGTAAAGCCAAGTGTGGGACCAACAAATGTCCCTGCCAGGGCCTTTCAGGTTCCTCTGTTTCTCCAAATATCATTTGGGTTTGTTCTGCTGTAATTAATGTCCAGCTGCTGATGAGGTTCTGTGTAAGCCCTCTTCTCTGCAAATCAGAAACTTTTGATGTGAGGAGCCTGAAACCTGAGCCCCTGCCTCGCTTTCTTTGCATTGCTCTACTGACCTCTCCTGACCTCTATGGGGTTTATCTGTGGTCCGGAGTCAGTTCAATAAAGAACTTTTATTGGGTCGGTTGACTTCAGTGTAAATGTGTTCGGTAAAGAACTGCTTTTATTTGACTGTGTGTATTAGGTTCTGTCTAGGGCTTGTTTCATCAGGACACATCTGTGGGTTAGGGTTAGGAGGGGTGGGAGGGGAGGTGGCAGTGGGATCAGGCTAGCGATGACTAGTGTTGGGATGAGGAGGAAGAGCCCAATGCCCAGCTTCACTGAGCAGCCTGTCCTTGGGATGTGGCATCCAGCTAGAGATGGACCATGGCTCTCTCGGGAGGGGACTTATATGGCTAGAGGCACAATGATTAGGGCAGGTGGCTCATGGAAAGGGTGAGGAGATCTTAGCTCCAGGGATCCCTGGACTTGGCCTTTGCTATGAGCTCCCACTCAATCCCCCAGGCTCCTCTCCTCTCCTTCATATATCCAGCCAGAAGAGAGAACTCTGTGGAACTTCTGAGCCCATAGGTAGTGTAGGCCCAAAGGGAAGGCCTGAGGATAGAGGGAGTCCCCATAGAGTCCACCAAAGTGAGGATGTCCATCTTCAGCCAGATCTGGAGGCAAGTGAGTAGGTACCTGCTCAGACCTGCTTTCGGCGGCCCATGTTGGGCACTTGGACCATGCCAGGAATCAGCAAGCATCCGTGCCTAGAGGAGCTATGGAAACTGTCATTGTTTGAGGGGTGCAGGTATCCTGGAGACATGGAGAGGCATGTACCACAGAAAGCTTCCTGCAAAAGGGTGAGTGAGGCAGTGTAGGTTGAAAGTGGACACACAGGAAGACATGGTGAGCAGAGAAATTGCCTTGAATGAGGACTCAGAGGGATAGATGCAGCTTGCCGTCTCTTGAGCATTGGAAGCTTTCTAGTCTGAAGCAGACATGTTGAATTGGTGAGTTGCGAGGCCTCCTACGAAGGCCGGGGCTGGGTCTTGAGTAGTCGTGAACACCAAGCCATTGTGCATCAGTTATCTATTGCTGTGTAACAGATCACTCCAAGACTTAGTGGCCCAAGACAACACGTCATTTCATAGTTTCTCTGGGCCAGGAATTTGGGAGTAGCTTGGCTGGGTGGAGTAGACCTCCCGCTAGGGGGTCTCTCAAAGTTTCAGGTGACATGTCAGTTGGGGTTTGCAGCACCTGAAGGGTTGACTGGGGCTGGACGATCCACTTCCAAGGTGGTTCATTCAACATACTTGGCAAGTTTTAGTGCTGGCTTTTGGCAGGAGGGTCTCCGCTCTTTGCCACATGGACCCTCTGGGGGTGTTTGAATATCCAGAAGACGTGGTGTTTGGCTTTTTTTTTTTTTTTTAAGATTTTCAAATTTATTCATTTGAGAGAGAGCAAGCAAGGGAGAGTGAGAGCATGAGCAGGGCGAGGAGGGTCAGAGGGAGAGGGAGAAGCAGAAGCCCCGCTGAGCAGGGAGCCCAACATGGGGCTCGTCCGCGGGACCCCAGGATCACATGGCCTGAGCTGAAGGCAGATGCTTAACCAAATGAGCCACCCTGGTCCCCCCAGTGTTTGGCTTGCTCTCCAAAAATATCTGTTGATATTCCAAGAAATGATTGGAAAATGCCAACTCAGGCAAAGGTTTTCTTTTGTTTGGTTGTTTAAGTTTTTATTTAAATTCCAGTTAGGGGCGCCTGGGTTGCTCAGTCGGTTGAGTGTCCAACTCTTAATTTCTCTCAGGTCATGATCTTAGGGTCGTGAGACTGAGCCCCATGTTGGGCTCCATACTGAGTGTGAAGCCTGCTTAGGATTTTCTCTCTTCTTCTCCCTCTGCCCCTTGCCATGCCCCAAATTACTGAATTCTACTCCAGAAACCAATAATGCACTATATGTTAACTACCTAAAATTTAAATTAAAAAAATACATTAACTTAAAAATACATTGGAAGCCAATGAACATCTTTTCTAAATATGACAATTTGACCTAAATAAAACTAAATCAAAACTTCAAAAAAATTAATAAGTTCCAGTTAGTTAACATGCAGTGTAATATTAGTTATTAGTTTGGGTGATGCAGTACTTCCATACAACGCCCGGTGCTCATCATAAGTGCTTGCTTTAATCCCGGTCACTCATTACCCCACCCACTCCCACCCCCTGCTGGTGATCAGTAGTTAGTTCCCTATGGTTAAGAGTCTGGCTCTTGGATTGCCTCTCTTTTTCTCTCACCTTGCTTATTTGTTTTGTTTCTTAAATTGCACATATGACTGAAGTCATATGCTATTGGTCTTTCTCTGACTGAATTTGCTTAGCATAATATTCTCTAGCTCCATCTGTGTCATTGCAAATGACAAGATTTCATTCTTTTTAATGGCTGAGTAATTACATTGTATCTGTATGCCACATCTTCTTTATCCGTTCATCTGTTGATGGACACTTGGGCTGTTTCCATGATTTGGCTATTGTAGATAATGCAAAAATAGACATCAGGGTGCATGTATCCCCTTGAATTAGTATTTTTCTATTCTTTAGGTAAATACCTAGTAGTGTAATTAATGAATCTTAAGGTAGTTCTATTTTTAACTTTCTGAGGAACCTCCATACTGTTTTCCAGAGTGGGTCCCTGTTGGAGCACAATGCTGTATCAGCCCAAGCAAGTATAAGATTATACCTGAAAACCTTTTCTTTCCCTGGGATTTTTGACTTGAGGAAGGATGCAAGATGGAGGTTTGACGATGGATCCACTAAAATGTAATATTCAGGGGCGCCTGGGTGGCTCAGTGGGTTGAAGTCTCTGCCTTTGGCTCAAGTCATGATCTCAGGGTCCTGGGATCCTGGGAGCCTGCCTCCCCCATTCTCTATGCCTGCCTCTCTGCCCACTTGTGATCTCTCTCTCTGTCAAATAAATAAATAAGATCTTTTAAAAAATGTAATATTCATTCAGCATGCCTGGGTGGCTCAGTTGGTTGAGTGACTGATTTTTTTTTAAGGATTTATTTATTTATTTGAGAGAGAAAGCATGAGCGGGAGGGGCAGAGGGAGGGAGGGAGGGAGAGAGAGAGAGACAGAGAGAGAGAAAGAGAGAGAGAATCTCAAGCAGACCCCATGATGAGCACAGAGCCCAACACAGGGGTCCGTTTCATGAGCCTGAGACCATGACCTGAGATCATGACCTGAGCCAAAATCAAGAGTGAAGTGCTTAACTAACTGCCACCTAGGGGCCCTGAGCAAATGACATTCAATCATTAATCAGACAGTGGGGAGACTGGGCTGCTGTCCCAAAAGCCATTGGATATTCCTTTTCCAAGAGAAAAAGTTCTAGGTTACAGGGAGGGGGAGATTGGCTCCTGTGAGTCAGGCTCTGGTTGGGGCTTGGGCCCTGTGATTGGGAAAAGAGGATGGGGCAGACTTTGTAAGCATATGCTAGGCATCTGATAGTCCTAGATAGAATTTAGTGACGAAAGCGTATACAGTTTTAAACTTTTTTTTTTTAAGATTTTATTTGTTTATTTGACAGAGAGAGAGAGAGATCACAAGTAGGCAGAGAGGCAGGCAGAGAGAGAGGGGGAAGCAGGCTCCCCGCTGAGCAGAGAGCCCGATGCGGGGCTCGATCCCAGGACCCTGAGATCATGACCTGAGCCGAAGGCAGAGGCTTTAACCCACTGAGCCACCCAGGCGCCCCCAGTTTTAAACTTTTATATAAAATAACTCAGACCCAAGCTACAAGGGTTGTTGGTTTTTGGTTTTTTTAATTTTAAGTACCCAGCCGTATAAATGCATCTGAATTCCCTCGTCTTCCCCCCTACCCCCCTCATGTTTGTACTTGGGGTTGGTTTACCTTTGTACATATTCAATTTTTAGTTTTTCCCTTTTATTGTCTTCTTCCCTCACCTCCAGGACCCTCTCACTTTTTAAAAAATAAATCACTGACAAGTGTGTTCCTGTGTTCTATCTCTCACACTCCCTCTCTCAAATACATACATACATACACTCTTTAAAAAATGTTTTTTAGGCATACCTGGGTGTTTCAGTTGGTTAAACGTCTTCCTTCAGCTTAAATCAGATTCACTGCTAAGCAGGGAGTCTGCTTCTCCCTTTTTGCCTGCTCCTGCCCTGCCTCACCCTTCATGCCTTCTCTGAAAATAAATAAGTAAAATCTTAAAAAACATTTTTTTAAGATTTTATTTATTTATTTGACACACAGAGAGAGATCACAAGTAGGCAGAGAGGCAGGCAGAGAGAGGGGGGAAGCAGGCTCCCTGCTGAGCAGAGAGCCCAATGTGGGGCTCGATCCCAGGACCCTGAGATCATGACCTGAGCCGAAGGCAGAGGCTTTAACCCACCGAGCCATCCAGGCACCCTCAAAAAATATTTTTTTATTTGTTTAAAAATCTTTACTTCAGGGGGCAGGCTCCAAGATGGTGGAGGAGCAGGAGACCTCAATTTCGTCTGGTCCCAGGAATTCAGCTAGATAGTTATCAAACCATTCTGAACACCTATGAATCCAACAGGAGATTGAAGGAAAGAATAGCAGCAACTCTGTGAACAGAAAAGCGGCCGCTTTCTGGAAGGTAGGGGGTGCAGAGAAGTGAATCTGAGGTGATATATGGGAAGATAGACTTCAGGGAGGGGGTAGAGAGCCTCCATCAGCAAGTGGTAGAACAGCAGAACATGAAATCAGAACTTTCAGAAGTCTTCTCTGTAGAGGGACATCACTCCAGTGGCTAAGCGGGGGATGGAACCCTCACTGGGACAGTGTGGTCTTGGGACCCTCGTGGTCACAGAAAGACCAGGGGTACCCAAGTGCAGCAGAGCTCCCAGGTATTGGAGTGGGGAGGCCAGTTGCAAAGACAGAGCCGAGGAGTGGGCTCTCAGCTCCGGGTTGCCATAAACTGTGATCTGCGGCTCAGTGGGGCCACTGCTTTTCCAACGGGGACCCCACAAGTGGCAGATCTGGGGAGACCCCCCTTCCTCTGAATATGCTGGGTTTGGAGACTCCAAATGGGGTTGTGTGCCAGAGATAGAAGTGCTCGGTCACAGGCTGGGTGAGCTCAAAGTGTGGCCAGAGACCAGGGAGACGGGCGTGACTGCTTTTGTCTGAGGGTGCACTGAGGAGTGTTACCGTAAGTTCTTGGCTCCTCTGGGCCAGAGATCGAGAGGCTGCCATTTCCATTCTCATCCTCCAAAGCTGTATAGAAAGCATTCAGGGAACAAAAGTTCCTGAGAGCAAACTTGAGCAGATTACTTAGCCTGGCCCCTGGCAAGGGTGGTTCAACTCTGCCTTGGGCGAAGACATTTGAGCATCACTGCAGTAGGCCTCTTCCCCAGAAGATCAGCAAGAACATCCAGCAAAGACCAAGTTTACTGATCAATGATAACTGCAAAACATCAGCGCTAGGGGAACACAGCACAAAGAATTCATGGTTTCCCTGCCATGATTCTTCAGTCTTTCAAAGTTAATTTTTAAAATTTTCTTTATTTTTTTTCTATTTCTTCTTCTTCTTCTTCTTTTTTTTTTTTTTAAATTTTCTTCTTTCCTTTTTTAACCAACTTATCAATTCCTTTTTGATGAGATTCCTTTTGACTAGAATCTTTTTTTTTTTTTTAAAGATTTTATTTATTTGACAGAGAGAAACACAGTGAGAGAGGGAACACAAGCAGAGGGAATGGTAGCGGGAGAAGCAGGCTTCCTGCCGAGCAAGGAGCCCGATGCGGGGCTCGATCCCAGGACCCTGGGATCATGACCTGAGCCGAAGGCAGACGCTTAACGACTGAGCCACCCAGGCGCCCCAGACTAGAATCTTTTTTAATTTTCATTTTTATAGTCATATTCTATCCCT
Source organism: Procyon lotor (assembly GCA_028646535.1). Lineage (NCBI taxonomy): Eukaryota > Metazoa > Chordata > Mammalia > Carnivora > Procyonidae > Procyon > Procyon lotor. Next base: position 45,076,959 of record CM053620.1, on the reverse strand, counting down.
TCATTGTATTTAACCTTATTTTTTTTGTAGATACGTAAGTTTTACTTTCTTTAAAATTTTGAGATGCAGATTCTTCTAACAGACCAAAATATACCCTAAATCTAGTGTATGCCTTTGTCCTATTCATGTACCTGATCATATTCTCCCCCCTTTTTTCCTTAAAATTTTCTTCTTTTTTCAACCTTTTTTTTTAAAGATTTTTATTTATTTATAAATAATATAAATTATTTTATATAGATCTGAGGTGGTATATGGGAAGATCACAAGTAGGCAGAGAGGCAGGCAGGGGTGGGGGGAAGCAGGCCCTCTGCTGAGCAGAGTCTGGTGTGGAGCTCAGTCCCAGGACCCTGAGATCATGACCTGAGCCAAAGGTAGAGGCTTTAACCTACTGAGCCACCCAGGCACCTCTCAACCAACTTCTTATCAATTCCTTTTTTAAGATCCTTTTTCAGGGCCTCTTGGGTGGCTCATATGGTTAGGCATCTGCCTTTGGCTCGGGTCATGGTCTCTGGGTCCTGGGATTGAGACCCATGTCATTGGGTTTCTAGCTCATCAGGAAGTCTGCTTCTCCTGCTCCCTCTGCTTCTCCCCCTGCCTATGTGCTCTCTCTCTCTCCCTCCCTCTCTCTCTCTCTAATAAATGAATAAAATCTTTAAAAAATCAAATCTTTTAAAATTTTCATTTTTAAAGTCATATTCCATTCCTTCATTGTACTTACCCTTATTTTTGTATATATGTAAGATTTTCTTTCTTTAAAATTTGGGACACAGTTTCTTCTAACAGACCAAAATGTACCCAAAATCTAGTTGTGGCTATGTTCTATTCACCAGCCTGATCATATTCTTCTTCTTCTTCTTTTTTTTTTTCTCCCCCCCTCCCCCCATTTTGAGTCTCTTCTCATTTGTTTAGTGTATATTTTTCTGGGGTTGTTGTTACCCTTGTAGCATTTTGTTCTCTTGTTCACCTATTCTTCTCTAGACAAAATGACAAAATGGGAAAACTCATCTAAAAAAAGAGAGAGAGAACAAGAGGAAATATGACTGCCAGGTTGCTAACCAGCATGGACATTAGTAAGATGTCAGAACTAGAGTTCAGAATGACAATTATAAAGATACCAGCTGGGCTTGGAAAAAACTTAGAAGATACTGGAGAATCCCTTTCTGGAGAAATAAAATCTAAACAGGTCAAGATTTAAAAGGCTATTAATGAGGTTCAGTAAAAAATGGGAGCTCTAACTTCTAGGATAAATGAGGCAGAAGAGAGACTTAGTGATATAGAAGACCAAATTATGGAGAATAAAGAAGCTGAGAAAGAGATGAATGACTATTGGATCACAAGGGGGTAATTTGAGAGATAATTGATACCATCAAGTGAAACAATATTAGAATAATCGAAATCCCAGAAGAAGAAGAAAGCGGGGGGGAGCAGAAGGTATATTGGAGCAAATTATAGTGAAGAACTTCCCGAATTTGGGGGAAGAAAACAGGCATCAAAATCCAAGAGGCACAGAGAACCCCCCTCAAAATCAATGAAAATAGGTCAATGCCCTGACATCTAATAGTAAAACTTAACAAATCTCAGAGACAAAGAGAAAATCCTGAAAGCAGCTCAGGACAGGAGATCTGTAATCTACAATGGTAGAAACATTAGATTGGCAGAAGATCTATCCACAGAGACCTGGCAGGCCAGAAAAGACTGGCATGATATATTCAGGGTACTAAATGAGAAAAATATGCGTCCAAGAATACTATACCCAGCTAGGATGTCATTGAAAATAGGACAGATAAAAAGCTTCCAGGACAAGCAGAAACTAAAAGAATTTATGATCACCAAACCGGCCCTACAAGAAATATTGAAAGGGGTCCTCAAAACGAAGAGAGAGCCTAAAAGTGACATAGACCAGGAAGGAACGGAGACAATATACAGTAACAGTCACCTTACAGGCAATACAGTGGCACTAAATTCATATCTTTAGATAGTTACCCTGAATGTAAATGGGATAAATGACCCAATGAAAAGATACAAGGTATCAGATTGGATAAAAGAAAGAGGACTCGTATGCTGTTGATATGCTGTCTACAAGAGATTCATTTTAAACCCAAAGACACCTCCAGATTTAAAGTAAGGGGGTAGAAAACAATTTACCATGCTAATGGACATCAAAAGAAAGCTGGGCTGGCAATCCTTATATCCGACAAATTATATTTTAAGCCAAAGACTGTAATAAGAGATGAGGAAAGACACTATCATACTTAAAAGGTCTTTCCAACAAGAAGATCTAACAATTGTAAATATTTATGCCCCTAACATGGGAGCAGTCTATTATATAAGCCAATTAATAATAAAATCAGAGAAACAAATTGACAATAATACAATAATAGCAGGGAACTTTAACACCTCCCTCACTTAAATGGACAGATCATCTAAGCAAAAGATCAACCAGGAAACAAGGGCTTTAAATGGCACACTGGACCAGATGGATTTCACAGATATATTCAGAACATTCCACCCCAAAGCAACAGAATACACATTCTTCTCTAGTGCACATGGAACTTTCTCCAGAATGGATCATATCCTGGGTCACAAATCAGATCTCAACTGATACCAAAAGACTGAGATCATTCCCTGCATATTTTCAGGCCACAGTGATTTGAAATTGGAACTCAAAAACAAGAAGAAATTTGGAAGGAACTCAAGCACTTGGAGGTTAAAGAGCATCCTAGTAAAGAATGAATGAGTCAACCAGGAAATTAAAGATGAGCTTAAACAATTCATGCAAACTAATGAAAATGAGTACACGTTTCAAAACCTATGGGATGCAGCAAAGGTGGTCCTAAGAGGGACATAAATAACAATAAATCCTCTCAAGAAATAAGTAAAATCCCAAATATTCTAGCTAATCCTACACCTAAAGGACCTGGAAAAAGGACAGCAAATAAAGCCTAAATCAAGGAGGAAAAGAGAAACAATAAAGATTAGAGCAGAAATTAATGACATAGAAACCAAAAGAATAGTGGAACAGATCAATGAAACCAAAAGCTGGTTCTTTGAAAGACTATAGACCAATAAGCCCGTGGCCAAACTTATCTGAAATAAAAGAGAAAGGACCCAAATAAATAAAACCATGAATGAAAGAGGAGAGATCACAACCAACCCCAAAGAAATACAAACAATTATAAGAACATATTATTAGCCAACAAATTAGGCAATCTGGAAAAAATGGATGCATTCCTGGAAACTTATCAACCACCAAGACCGAAGCAGGAAGAGGTAGAAAATCTGAACAGATCAATAACCAGCAAGGAAATTTGAAGCAGTAATCAAAAATCTCCCAACAAACAAGAGCCCAGGGCCAGATGGCCTCACGGGAATTCTACCAGATATGTAAAGAAGAATTAATACCTATTCTTCTGAAACTGTACCAAAAAATAGAAACAGAAGGAAACTTCCAAACTCATTTTATGAGACCAGCATTACCTTGATCCCAAAACCAAAGACCCCACCCAAAAGAATTACAGACCAATATCCCTGATGAACATGGATGCCAAAATTCTCACCAAAAACTAGCCAATAGGATCCAACAGTACATTAAAAGAATCATTCACCATGGCCAGGTAGGATTTATTCCTGGGATTCAAGGGTGGTTCAACATTTGGAAATCAATCAATGTGATAGAGCACATTAATAAAGAAAAGACAAGAACCATGTGATCCTCTCATACCTTAACATCATAAAAGCCCACAGCAAATATCATTCTAAATGGGGAAAAACTGAGAGCTTTTTCCTTAAGGTCAGGAACATGGCAGGGATGTCCAGTCTCGCCATAATTGCTCGCCATAGTACTAGAAGTCCTCGCCTCAACAATCAGACAACAAAAAGAAATAAAAGGCACCTGAATTGGCAAAGAGGAAGTCAAACTCTCTTCGCAGATGACGTGATACTTTATGTAGGGAAACCTGTCAAACACTGCCTCAGTCAGGTGACCAAAGTGAAAACAGACAGTAACAAGTGGCATCCAGAACATGTTCCCTTGATATAAGGTGATGACAGAGTGCTTCACCTCCTTGATCTGCTTTCTCAAAACCCACAATCCCACATGAAAAATGACAACAACTGTACCTCAGGAAACTTAAGATAATTTGGAAATTATTATTTCATGAAAAAGATGTAGGGTGATCCAGACTAAAGATGCTGGAGATAGGTCCAAAGATAGGGAGGACAAAAATAATAGGGACATCAATATAAAAACACAGACATAGAAGCATACACACACACACACACACACACACACACACACACACACACACACACAGTGAATGTCAGAAGTCTGGTAAGTTTGCTTCCAGATACTCCAATGACAATTACTTATTGAATACATGATATACATAATTTCGGTAGCCGACTTATTTCACTTACACACTCACTACAAACTGTAAGTCACGTCTTTAAGAGGCATGGAGAAAGGGCCACCCAGCCTACACACTGCTGGTGTTGAGCTGCCTTCATTCTGCTCCACTGGCTAGACTTTCTTCTCTTCATCTCTGTGGTCTGATTGTGCAGAAAGTTAGAGAACCTGCCACTTTTCTTACACCAGAAATGACATAATTCAAAGCAAACACACACACACACACACACACACACACACACTCACACACTCACACACAAATGAGAGACCTTTTCATGATTAGGGGCTGTATTATCTCTACCAAATTCTAAAAAGCAAAACTATCCCCATCTCTGAGACCACATCTAGGGTGGGATGATGAGACAAAGAACAGCATCTCCCTTTCTACACTGAGAAGGCAGAAATGAAAACAGACTCAGAAATAGGATGGAGGGGCACCTGGGGGGCTCAGTGGGTTAAAGCCTCTGCCTTTGGCTCAGGTCATGATCTCAGGGTCCTGGGATCGAGCCCCACATCGGGCTCTCTGCTCAGCGGGGAGCCTGTTTCCCCCTCTCTCTCTGCCTGCCTCTCTGCCTACTTGTGATCTCTCTGTCAAAGAAATAAATAAATAAATCTAAAAAGGAAAAAAAAAAAAAAAGAAATAGGATGGAATAATGCAGACAGCCCTTTCCATGGAGCGCTCAAGATCAGAATGACACAGTTTACTGCAGTGATAACCCATTCCCCAAGCTGCTGGGTGTCAGAGTCCCTGCCTTCAGTGTCCACCCTCACACTGTCCCCATCACAAGATCCCTCAGCCCACATGGCCCTGGAATTTGGCACAGGCAAGGCTAAGTGTCATCTGGGACTAAGGGGCAGAGCTCTGATTTGTCCAGATCCAAGTCCTGAGCACCTCCGCCAGCGGACTCAAGTCCATCCCAGCCTGGCTCTGTGGACACTCACAGGCTCACCTCTGCTGCTGGGGCCATGGACAAGGGAGTATCCAGCAGGATGTGCAGGAGGTGTCTGCAGCCACTGATAAAGGCATGGGATTCTCAAGTCCCCCTCGGGGGCTGTCATTGTGTCACCCGCACCTGCAGTGACACTTTCATGCAAGTGTGTTCCAGGTGCAAATTTGGAAGCAACTGCCAGTGATTAAGTAGGAGGCTTAATGAGGAGCTTGCACAGCTGGAAGGGCCCTGGAGCTGCAGGGAAAGGTCCAAGTCAGAATGAGGGGAGGGAGAATTTGTTGACTGTGGGGCAGGGACTTTGCCTTGCCCCTCTGATGAGGTTGACCTGTGATTGTCCCTAGCCAGGGTCAGCTGCTGTGTCTCTAGTCCCTGCAGGTTTTCTTTCCTGTCCTTACGTCAGTCCCATGCCTCAACCTCCACACCCCCCATGCAAGGTCTCTAACCCCTTCAGAACCTCAAGGCCTTCTCAGATGTCTTCCAGCCTCCACAAACCTGACACACCCGTGGACACCCTCTACCCCCGCCCCCCCCATCCTCAGCTAAGGTTCCTTTTCTTCATGAGGTTTTCTTAATTGTGCAGTTCCTTTTAGATTTGTGCATCTTGGGGGGTTCAGTGAGTTAAAGCCTCTGCCTTTAATCCCAGGGTCCTGGGATCAAGCCCCGCATCGGGGGGTGGGGGGCCTGCTTCCCCCTCTCCCTCTCCCTGCCTCTCTGCCTACTTGTGATCTCTCTCTCTGTGTCAAATAAATAAATAAAATCTCAAAAAAAAAAAAAAGATTTGTGCATCTTTTATGAAAAGAGATCAGGGATTGAGATGTTTGTGGGGGGGAGAGGCTGGTATGAATGGGGCCTCCCCAGTTGTGTCCCCTCCCTGAGTGGTGAGTGAGGGCACATCTGTCCATTGGCTAGGAGATAAAGGGGGATGCAAACGGGAAGGCCTGGGAAATGGAGCGGGGTGTGCGTTGACAGGGCCAAACAAATGAGTATTAGAATACTTCTGGGCAGAACCTTCCTCTAGACAGGTTGCTAAGGGAGAGGCTATAGCCCGGGTCTGAAGGAGACATTGGGGTCATCACAGGAGTACATGGGCATCCTGGGGAGTGAGTCTTGCAGCTGGTGGGACCAGGGTGTGGAGACTCAGTGGCCACTCTCAAAACCCACATGCTAACCTCCCTCCCTCCCACGTCAGCAGCCACAGCCTCTGCTGGGCCTTCTCACAACCCTGGCAGCCCAGTGCCCTTCCCTATACAAGCCATGTCCTACCTACCGTCTCACCTTGATCCCCTCACACCTTGTATTCTTGGCTACACTGCCCTCCTTTCCCTTCTGCCAGTGGACTCAGGATCCTCTCCACCCCAAGGAATTTGCGCGGTTACCACCACATACACACATGTACTTCCACACAAAAAATACACTCACTTGCTCACAATCCTCCTTCCATGTCATCATAAAGGTCACTTCCTGAGGGAAGCGTCCTCCGCCCTAACAATAACTTTCTCTCTCATAGGCGCTCAGAGCACCTAAAATCATTATGCACAAAATTATACACCGTCATCTCTTCTATGTCCACAGCATTTTTTATTTGACCTGTTGACTATTTATGCCTTTCTCTTTTATCCTTGATCAGTCTCAACAGAGGTTTGTAAATTTTGTTTCTTTATTTTTAATTTTTTAAATTAAAAAAAAGATTTTATTTATTTATTTGACAGAGACAGATCACAAAGAGGCAGAGAGGCAGGCAGAGAGAGAGAGGGGGGAAGCAGGTTCCCCGCTGAGCAGAGCCCGATGTGGGGCTCGATCCCAGGACTCTGAGATCATGACCCGAGCTGAAGGCAGAGGCCTAACCACTGAGCCACCCAGGCACCCCAAATTTTCTTCCTTCCTTCCTTCCTTCCTTCCTTCCTTCCTTCCTTCCTTCCTTCCTTCCTTCCTTCCTTCCTTCCTCTCTCTCTCTCTCTCTCTCTCTCTTTCTTTTTAGAAGATTTTATTTATTTATTCAACAGGGAGAGAGGGATCACAAGTAGGCAGAGAGGCAGGCAGAGAGAGAGGGGGAAGCAGGCTCCCCACCGAGCAGAGAGCCCGATGTGGGACTCTACCCCAGGACCCTGAGACCATGACCTGAGCTGAAGGCAGAGGCTTTAACCCACTGAGCCACCCAGGCGCCCCCCAAATTTTGTTTCTTTAGAGAACCAAGTTTTGCCTGTGTTAATCCCCTATTATAAATTCCCCCCAGTTTTATTAATTCTTTGTGCTTATTACTCTTTTCTTTCTACTTTCATTTGATTTAATTTTCTCATCTTTTACTAACTTCTTGAGCTAGATTTTTTTTCCTGTGGCTGAACCCCAGTTGGTGGGAGCATATTTATTTTGTATTACATATGCTTTCTCTGGTACCCACACGCAATCCAATTACATCAAATATTTTATTTTTTAAGTTTTTATTTAAATTCCATTTAGTTAACATGCAGCGTAATATTAATCTCAGGTATATAATGTAGTGATTCAATACTTCCTTACAATACCCAGTGCTCATCACAAGTGCACTCCTCAGTCCTCATCACCTATTTAAGAAACTTTTTTTTTTTTTTTTT
>CM053620.1:45047389-45068513 GCA_028646535.1 Procyon lotor | reverse complement strand
ATTCTTTCCTGCCTTGTCGAAGATCAGTTGACCATAGAGTTGGGGGTCCATATCTGGGCTCTCTATTCTGTTCCATTGATCTATGTGTCTGTTTTTGTGCCAGTACCACACCGTCTTGATGATTATCGCTTTGTAATAGAGTCTGAAGTCAGGAATGGTGACGCCGCCGACTTTGGTTTTCTTTTTCAACATTCCTCTGGCTATTCGTGGTCTTTTCTGGTTCCATATAAATTTTAGGATTATTTGTTCCATTTCTTTGAAATTGAATGGTATTTTGGATTATTTGGATGGTATTTTGATAGGGATTGCATTAAATGTGTAGATTACTTTAGGTAGACTAGACATATTCACAATATTTGTTCTTCCAATCCATGAGCATGGGATGTTTTTCCATTTTTTGGTGTCTTCCTCAATTTCTTTCATGAGCACTTTGTAGTTTTCTGAGTACAGATTCTTCGCCTCTTTGGTTAGGTTTATTCCTAGGTATCTTATGGTTTTGGGTGCAATGGTAAATGGAATCAACTCCTTAATTTCTCTTTCTTCTGTTTTACTGTTGGTATATAGAAGTGCAACTGATTTCTGTGTGTTAATTTTATATCCTGACACTTGACTGAATTCCTGGATGAGTTCTAGCAGTTTTGGAGTGGAGTCTTTTGGATTTTCCACATAAAATATCATGTCATCTGCAAAGAGTGAGAGTTTGACTTCTTCTTTGCCAATCTGGATGCCTTTGATTTCTTTTTGTTGTCTGATTGCTGAGGCTCGTTCATTGGGTTTAACAACACAGTCTTAAATATGGTCATCACAGAGCTTTGAAGCCTTTGCTTCAGTTCAGGTCATTTTGAGATTCCAAAGGGTAGAGATGCAACTTGCCTGATCCCCAATGAGGGGCTGGGACACCTGTGTCTTCATGGCAGCCTGAGGTTTGTGGGAGTCTGCTAGACTTCAGCAATGTACACATCATGAGGCTGTCCCGAGTCTCAGCTCTACCCTGAGATGAATCTTTGTAGACCCAGACTGGGAACCTGAGACAAACGGTGCTCTCGTCCCATCACCTCCAAGGTCTGGCAGCCATCTTTCACACAGAATGAGCAAAGACATCTCCTCTTCATTCTCCACCTGCCAGCAGGTTCAGACCTATCTTCCACTTCTGGAACCTCTCAAGTCCTACAAAGAGGGGCGACATGGGGGCAGTGAGAGGTGTCTCACAGGAACTGGCTCCCCAAGATCCTTGGAGTATAGGTGCACTGAGCCAGAACTCCTGGTACCCTGCTGGCCCCTAAGCCACTGTCCACCCTCCACTGGACTCGCCTCTCTCTGCTCTGGTCCATGCTCTGGCCTTATCCCCATCCCACCTTCCCTCAGATTCCCCCCTCCCCGCGGGTACCTTGAGTCACAGCCTCAGTCCACACAGCTGTGAAATGCAGACAAACCCCTACTGTGATAAGAATCTTGTTCTGGGGAATCGGTGGGATTCAGGATCAAAGGCATCTGTCAGACGCCAAGTGGGTCCTAGTCAACCTTTTCTGCAACCTTTCCTTCAATCTTGTACTGAAGCTCTTGGAGTCCAGTTTCCAACCTGAGCCCCCCTGACCTCTGGAGCAGAGACATGCTCTCTCCCATCTCCCCACCAGTCTCCTTCCCACCTGTGTGGTTGGCTCCTGCTATCCCTCACTTCCTCCACCCTCCCTTCAGTCCACCCCTCCCAATACCCAGGACTGGTCAGTGGTTCCCACCTCGATCCCATGGAAACAGCAGCTAGGATCACCTGCCTTCCCCATGTCTTGGCCCTTGCATTGCCCTCCTGCAAACTTCTGTGGTCATGTTGGGCCTTTTCTGCTGGGCTGATGGCCCTGCTTAACACTGTGCAGGCCGTGAGTGTAAAAGTTTCCCTGGCTTCTGGGGTCAAGATGGACTGAACACTGAAACCACAGGGAAGAGTATGTTTAGAATATAAAGCTACAAGTATGAGGATGGAGTAAGAGGTGTCAGGCAATGGCATTCTGAAGCTATGATTGGATGGGAATTGGTGAACTTGAACTGATCTAATGAGAGACGCATACAGAGTTGGTACTGGGGGAAGTGGAGGGTGGCCCCTGCAGGCTTATGTAGAACTCAGAGGGCTTGAAAACTAGCAGTCTGTCCCCTGAGCCTGTTGGGCTACACACCAGAGTTCTTCGTGACCACTGGCCTCTACCTACCAGCTCCCACAATGACCCAGGTGTCACTTCTAGTACATGAGCTCTCGAGGCCTACATCTCAATCTACCCCAGCCGATGACATATGATGGGCAGGCAGTGATTCCTGCCATGGAGAGAGCACAGGTGAATTCACTGAGGATTAACATGTGCTGTTCCTCCTTTCCAGGTCTACAGTTTTGTTTTGTTTTTTTATAAGGATTTTATTTATTTGACAGAGAGGAAAGAGATCACTAGTAGGCAGAGAGGCGGGCAGAGAGAAGGGGAAGCAGGCTCCCTGCCGAGCAGAGAGCCCGATTCGGGGCTGGATCCCAGGACCCTGAGATCATGCATGACCTGAGCTTAAGGCAGAGGCTTTCACCCACTGAGCCACCCAGGCACCCCTAAACTCTGTTTTCTTTCTTTTTTTTTTTCCAAAGATTTTATTTATTTGACAGAGATCACAAGCAGGCAGAGAGGCAGGCAGAGGGAGGGGGAAGCAGGCTCCCCGCTGAGCAGAGAGCCCGATGCAGGGCTCGATCCCAGGACCCTGAGATCATGCATGACCTGAGCTGAAGGCAGAGGCTTTAACCCACTGAGCCACCCAGGCGCCCAAGGTCTGCAGTTCTTAAGATGTCTGGGAAGCGCCTAAAGTCCTTGACATGGAGTGGATTGCACTTCTCGGGTTCAGTGCCCTGAAACTCCTGTGTTTATCCTAATTCCCAAGGAAGCATTTCTGGTTCTTGAGACATTGAGGACTATACTTCCCAAGGCTTTGCTACTCACTTTTCCTTGGCCTGCAGACTATGTAGTTCTGTAATGATCAACTAATATTTAAAGCCCCTGATACAGGGGCGCCTGGGTGGCTCAGTTGTTAAGCGTCTGCCTTCAGCTCAGGTCATGATCCCAGGGTCCTGGGATCGAGCCACGCGTCGGGCTCCCTGCTCGGTGGGGAGCCTGCTTCTCCCGCTACCATTCCCTCTGCTTGTTTTCCCTCTCTCGCTGTTTCTCTCTGTCAAATAAATAAAATCTTTAAATAAATAAATAAATAAATACATACATACATACATAAAGCCCCTGATACAGTGTGCACTACACTTCTGAAACCAGCAAAAACATGATTCTGCCTACAGTACACACAGTGCCCAGTGGGCTCTTTTGGCTCCTAGGACACTGGATTTCATCTAACAGAGGGCTTGATCTGATCCATACCCCTCCCCACAGGACTTGCATCAGGGCTTTTCCAGGTGCACTCTGCCAAGGACACTCTTTTCCCAGTTACTTGCTGCTCATCCTTCTCGGCTTAGCTCGATGTCCTTGTCATATCACCATGATAGCACTTCTTAGACCCTCCAGACCATACCACAGATGCTGGCCTAGGGTCAGCCCACCAGAGGCCACACAAAGACCTACAGATAGAGTGAGCCTCATCTCTCAACCTTGGCATGACGCCACGACTGCTGCTCTTCCACACTGGTGGCCTTGCCTAGACAGGAGTTTTCTCTGAGGCTTGTCAAGGTCCTTGGTGGGGAGACAGGTGGGAGTGGGGGAATCCTGAAGTAAGATCTCTGGAGGGCACTAGGCCCTGAATTCCTTGCGTGTATCACCATCCACTGTTGGGGAGGAAGAATTTCTTCTGCCCTTCAAGGTCTTTCTGGCTTGACTAAGAATCAAATTGAAATGAGATATGTTAACAGGAGAAAATCAAATTTAATTGGGTCCATATGTAGCATACATACAGCCATAAAATTCCAAAGACAGGCAAAATGAGGTATGCACATAGGAGGCAGAGAGGTCCAGGAATTCAATAGGAAAGAATGCAATTTAAAGGAAGATGAAAGAGCGAATATCTGGTAAACGAACAGTCTTTGCGTCATTCAGGAACGAGGAGACACAGGAATGTGATTGAGGAGGCTTTGCTAGGTCCCTCCCTGTCATAATGTAGTTATCCGCAGGGGAGATGAAGGAGTATCTGAAGCTGCTGGGTTTTTATTGCTTTTAACACAAAGTAACCTCTATGCCAAAGCAGCCCATCACGGGGCTGCCTGCCCTCGGCCCCTCCTCTGTAGCAGACACCCCTGTACACATCCAAGTTCATTCTCGCTCCAATACCGGGCCTAGCACCATCTCACTCTCTGGCCAGGCTAGGGTTCCTGAGGACCCTCAGCAGGTTTGGGGGGCGGGGAGGTGACCCTGCAAATGGGAGCGGTAGTCGGCACTGGGCACGAGCACTTCAGATGTCCTCTGCGTTGGCCAAATGATCAGAGTCTCCAGGTCCCCTCGCACACAGCCTGGTACATGTCTGCCGTCAAGGGCCGAAAGGCCTTGGCCTGGTTGTCCAGCATGAACAAGGGGTCAGCGACGATGCCTACGTTGAAGCCCTCACGCGCCAAACGGGACTTCACCAGTTTGAACGTGCTTGTGATCGCCAGGGTGTCCTGCAGGGGCAGTAAGCACAACCCGACTGTGAGCCCGGGCCGAGACCTCCCACCCCCTACTGCTGCCTCCCAGAGCTCACCTGGATACGGATGAAATGGGGTGCGGCGTAGGCAGGGAGCCAGGTGCGGACATGCTGGTACATCCTCTGACCATCGAAGGTCTGGCCGGGGACCAGCTGCACTGCAGCCATGCCCACCTTGCCCTCACAACCTGGGGACACACCAGTCACTCTCGGACCACCCGCCTCGCAGTGCCCATGGCCGACCCCCTCCCTTGGCCCAGCTCCGCCCACTGGCCGTGCTCCAGCAGCTCCGCCACCTGTAAAGCCTGGGTACACCCCTCTGCCCACAAAGCTGCCGGAGGTTTAAAATGCGGCCAGCGCTCCGTACCTGGTACAGACACACCGTAGACGTTCACCTCCTGCAGGAAGTCCACGAGCGACAAGACGCTCTCCACCTCCCGCGTGGACACGTTCTCACCTTTCCACCTGCGGGGTTGAGCCCAGGGCCGGTGACCACAACCCTGGCCAAGCCGAGGCGCCCCTCGCGCCCACCCGGCCCCTCCTCCCGCGAGGTCCGAGAGCTGGCCCGCCCAAGCCCGGCCCCTTCAGGATCAAGGAGCCACGCCCCTCCGCGTCCGGAAGTCCCGCCTCTTCAGCCTGGCCGGGTCTAGGAAGTCCCGGCCACCCGCTCTCCCAGTTCCGCCCAGGACCCGACCGGAAGGTGTCTCCTAGGCGGTCGCGGAAGTAGAGGAAGCCTTCTTCGTCCATGGTCAGCACGTCGCCGGTGTTGAAGTAAACGTCGCCCCTGCGCCGCACATTCCGCACCAACTTGCGTTCCGACAGCTCTCGCGCCCCGCGGTAGCCCACGAAAGGTTGGTGGCCCGAGACCTGGGTCAGCAGAAGCCCCGCTTCCCCTGGGGGTAGGAGTCGGAGTTAGGGCGTTAACCCTGGCCACGAACCGCACAACCCACCAGCCCCGGGCCAGAGGTTTCCAACCGTGGTAGACTCTTCATCCCCGAGACCCTTCAAAGAAGAGACAGAGGGAGACCTGGAGGTAAAGATGGGGCGGGGCGAGAGACAGACACCGGGGTCAGGAGACATTGGGGAGCTCACTAGAAATAGAGGATAACAAGGGAAGGACAAGGGACAGAGACATGGCAGTGGGCAGAAAGATGCGGCCGAGAGCACGCATGGCGCCAGGAGACCCCAGGAGAAGGTACTGGACAGGAGACGGATGCCCGGGAGGACACGACTTCCTCAAATGAACACCTAGAGACCCAGCAGAGCAGGTGCTTGAGGCAGAGGGTCCCAGGCAGTGGTCAGACCAGGTGAGGGCAGCAGACCCACCCCTGGGCATGGACCTCAAAGCTTGTTCCCGCCAAGGAGCAGACGGCCCCGCCCTCCCCACACCCAGGGAAGGTTTCCCGACCCTTGTACCTGGCCCCACAGGGACACAGACTCCCAGATTGTCCCTGACAGGCTCTTCGGCCTCCGTGTCGAACCGTACTAGCTCAAAGGGGGACAGCATCTGAGAGGGGGGTGGGGGAGTGTCAGTAGAGGTCCTGTGGGCTCAGCCTCCGTCAGGGCCACTGTCCCACTCAACCCACTCACTCGAAGCAAGCAGCTCATCTTGCCCAGGGCCCCGCAGCGCCCCGGATAGTTGACAAAGCCAACGTTGCCTTCCGTGGAGCCATAGCTTTCCAAGATCCGAATAGGGCCAAAGCGCTGCTGGAAGGACTTCCACACATCTGCCCGGAGTCCATTGCCCATTGCCAAGCGGACTGTATGTGTCCGGTCCTCTGGTCGCTGTGGGGACATCCCAGGAGGGTGAGGAGGAGTGTGCCCTGGGACCCTTACCGATGAAGGCTATCTCTTGGTCCTTACCTGAGGGAGGTGATGGGGGGCATCTACACCTAGGTAGTCTACCAAGGGTTCTTAGGACAGTAGTTACCTGCAGAGGTTCCCTGGGAGGGAAGTCACCTAAAAGGCTTACCTGAAGGGATACCTAGGGGTGACTGGAGGCCTTATCCAGGGCTTACCTAGGGGAAATATCTGGGATCTCATAGAGGGGTAGTACTTGGAACTTTTACCAGGAGGTTACCTGGAGCGGTACTGAGGGGCCTTTACTGGGAGGTAAACCGGGGAGTGGCCTGAAGGGAAGCACCCGGGGGTCTTACCTGGAGGTAGCTACCTGAAGCATTTTACCTGGGATCCCTATCTTATTGCTATGTAAGTTCGCATCTAGTGAGTTTCCGAGCCACCCTTCGTTCTAGCCACACTTTATATGTGTTTTATTCTCACAAATACCCCCTCTGAGTTATCATCCTCCATTTCCAAATGAGGACACTGAGGCTGGGAGAGGTGAAGTCACCTGCCCAAAGCAGCACTGCTGATCATCATAGGAGCCACGATTGTGGGGGCTGCTATCTGTGGCTGTTGCCTGGGGTGTTTTACCTAAGGGACCTCACTTGAGTCCGGTACCCGAGTCTCCAAAACCTTTAGCTGAGGTGACATCTAGGCTCACACCTGAGGTATTCACCATGGAGCCCTAATCTTAGCCCCTCACCTGTGGAGTGTTACACAGGTACCGCAGGACCTCGCCCACATACAGGATCACAGTCACACCGTGCTGGCGACAGTCATCCCAGAAGCGGGAAGCAGAGAACTTGGGGGCCAGGACGCACGTTGCTCCTGAGTGGGGAGAGGAAAGGGTTTCAGGTCATGCTTCCATGCCGCTGTGAGAAGCTGCTTTGGTTCCCTAACTGTGGCCCTTCGAAGCACAGGATTTGGAGCTCATCTGTGTGTCCCTGACCCAGCAAGGACTGCCCACGTGAGAAGAGTGTAGGTGGGCGTGGGTTTGAATTCTGTCTTCACAATGTGCACCAAGCTCAATGCTCGGTACAAAGTGAGCACTGCTAAATAAGGGCTATGAATACCAATCATTCTTGATTATGATAAATGTTTTATGAATGTCTAGCTGGGCAGACAGACAGGTGGGTGGATGGGTGGGCAGACGGATGGGTGGTGGCCTAGATGGATGCATTAGTAGATGGGGAAAGGATGAGTTGAAGGACGGACACATGGATTAGTAAAATTTGCAGGCCACTACCTATCACTCCGGGAAAGTGATCCTTTCTTAGCTGCTCATCTCCTCTGCTGCTGGCTTTGTAGAAGGCACTCTCCCTACCTCAACCCTAATACTCAACAAAACCCTGCAGGCTAAATGTTATCATCCTGGCACCCAAAGGGACAGCTGCTCGTGTGCCTGGGGAGGTAGCAAGTGTGTGCCTTCTTTGAGGCAGTATTTTTGGCAGGGAGGTAAAATACAGTGCCTTCTGTGTGAAAATGGATGCTGGTCTTGAAAATGACAACTTTGTTTGCAGCCTGTAATGAAATGCCTGATTCAGGGAAGGTCTTCAAGAGCTGGAAAACCACAAGGGAAGGTTGATAGGGAGTTTTCCAATTAAAGCCCCCCAGTGTATAGATTTCTCTAATTGCCCCATTGTGCACCTGAAACTAATGTACTGTCAGCTGCACGCATGCGCGCGCGCGCACACACGCCAGCTCCCCCAATTCATCTCAGCCTCTCTAAGGTAGGGTAACAGTTATGAGTTGCCTTCAGTGTGATATATTAGGAAGTACAAGGCATTCCACCAAGGTTCTTGCCGCCAATAACTGAACTCAATCCAACATCTCTAGAGGAAATTTCCAGTCTAACCAGAAATGCAGGAGAAAGAGGAGCAGAGAACAAAGAAGCAAGTATAGTGAGGGGACTTTAAAACAATTAGAGGGGCGCCTGGGTGGCTCAGTCGTTAAGCGTCTGCCTTCGGCTCAGGTCATAATCCCAGGGTCCTGGGATCCAGCCCCACATCGGGCTCCCCGCTTGGCGGGAAACCTGCTTCTCCCTTTCCCACTCCCCCTGCTTGTGCTCCCTCTCTCGCTGTGTTTCTGTCAAATAAAAATCTTTAAAAATAAAATAAAACAAACAATTAGACATATCATTGGGTAAATTTCAACATGACCTGTGCATCAGATGACATTAGAATTACTGTTAATTTTTTCAGAGGTGATATCACTACAGTGACAGTTCTTAAGTCCTTATATGTTAGAGATACATACTGAATACTTAAAAGCCAAAAGATACAGTGTCTAGGATTTGTTCTAAAATAATTGAGAAATAAAGAGGGGAAGACATGAAATAAGACTGGCAATGTGTTAACAGTTGTCGAGGGTGGGAGAGGACATGTGTGTCGACAAACTATTTTCCCTACTTTTACTGTGTATGTTTGAAAGCAAAGTGCTGATGGTGGCTGAAGCTAGGTGGCGGCTACATGAGAATTCATGTAGAAATATCTAGAAATTTGCACATAGCTTCAAATTTTTTTTAATAAAAACTCAAGAAGAAAATACCGGAGAGTTCCCAGTCTGACTTGCTAGTCAGCTATCCAGGAAGAGAGCCCAGTGGAATGCTTGGTGCACACCTAACCGCCACCAACGATCCCAGCACTCATCTCTGACAACAGCAAAGCCATCAGGGACTGTCCAAGTGACCAAGTCTCTGCCCACGTAGCCTTGGGGTCTGCTGCCGTCTGTCCCTTGTCCAAGGTAAAAACGTTGGTGCTGGGTAACCTGTGAGGCCTTGTTACCCTGAGCGCCACCCTGACACTGAGTTGGAAGTCCCATGATTGGAGGGGTCTTCAGAAAAGGGCTTACCGAGCTCCAGGCAGCCGAGGACCCCAAGGATAAACCCCATCACATGGTACAGAGGCAAGACTGTGTAGATCACGTCATCAGCTGTGATCCCAGCCAGGGACAGCATCTTGCACATCTGCAGCAGTCGCATGTGCGTGACAATGGCCGGCTTTGGGAGCCCTGGGGAATGGAGTGGGAAGGGTGGGTGGTGAGAGGACGGCAGATAGAAGTAGGTCCCTGTGGTCAGGTCTGCAGTGAGGGGCTTGAGGCTCTTAGAGGCTCAAGTATGGGGATTTGTGGGTGGGCTCAGAGAAGAAAACTTGGACTTGGGTTTCGGAGGGTAAATTCCAAAGCTCAGTTAGGGTTTCAGTGCCTGTTTACTGGGCAGAGGCAGGATTCTGGCACTAACCAGTCAAAACACACTGGGGGTCAGAGTTCAGGCCAGGTGTCACAATCAAAGGGTAGGATGGTTTCAGAGGTCAAGTTTGAGGCACATGTCAAGCTTGGGGTTAGGGCAGCATTAGGGTTCAGAGGTCAGGGCTAGGGTTGCTGGGCACCCTCACCAGTGGTCCCAGAGGTGTAGATGAACAGGGCAGGACTTTGTGGTGTGATCCCAGCACGAAGGTCAGTGGGCACCGGGTCGGTGGGTGCAACATCGAGAGCAGCCCCCAGAGCCCTCACTCCTGGTGTCGGGGAGGAGTGGCTGAGGTAGAAGCATCGGATGTTCTCTGCCTGCAACTTAGGAAGGACCTCTTCCAGGTTCTCCCGGAGGTCTGCAGGGAGGGGTCAGAAGAGAAGTTGGGGAAAGGCCCATAGATGAGGTCAGGAGGGAGACCTGAGACCCAAAGATAGGGGAGAAGAGCCTACTGCAAGCAAAACAGGAAGGAGCTGGCAGAGAAAGACTTACGCATTTTTTTGTAAAGAGCCCCATAATTAGTATTTGTTGGCAAAAAGGATGGAAACAGGGTGCCTGGGTGTCTCAATTAAGCTGAGCCAACTCTTGGTTTCAGCTCAGGTCATGAGGATTGAACCCTGAGAGCACTGCATGGGTCTCTGCACTCAGTCGGGGCTCAGCCCAAGGGTTCTCTCTCCCTCTTCCTCTGCTCCTCCCCCTGCTCACTTTCTCTCTAAAGTAAATCCTTTTTAAAGATTTTATTTAGGGGTGCCTAAGTGGCTCAGTGGGTTAAGCCTCTGCCTTCGGCTCAGGTAATGACCTCAGGGTCCTGGGATTGAGCCCCACATCAGGCTCTCTGCTCAGGCGGGGAGCCTGCTTCTCCCTCTGCCTACTTGTGATCTCTTTCTCTCTGTGTCAAATAAGTAAACAAAATCTTAAAAAAAAAAAAAAAAGATTTTATTTATTTGACAGAGAGAGCGCGTGCGCACAAGCAGGGGGGAGGGGCAGAGGGAGAAGCAGGCTCCTCACGGAGCAGAGAGTCCAATGTGGGGCTCAATCCCAGGACTCTGGGATCATGACCTGAGCCGAAGGCAGAGGCCTTACCAATGAGCCACCCAGACACCCCTAAAATAAATAAAACTGAAAAAAAAAAGATTGAAACATAGAAAAACCTCTGGTGCCCCCCAAATTACTTTCCAGCAATTAAGTTTTGACTCTAATTGCCTGTGAGGGTAGGTAGGAAGCAAGGAGCTCCTTGCCTCGCCCCCCACCAGGACCCTCTGAACAGTGGTCTTCCAAGTGTGTCCCCTGTTCCCCCACCTTCAGTCCTCTGCCAGCCTCTGGGGTCCTTACCTGGGTCCACCACCAGCAGCCGAGCCCCAGAGCTCAGCACGGAGTGCACCAGGGGTGCCCCCCGGCCATGCGGATTGATCCAGGCCACCGGGCAGCCCAGCTTGGCCAGCCCCAGCCACAAACCCAAGGCCGGAATGGTCTGGGAGTCCAGCACCAGGAGGGCGGCCGACTCCCCGCCAAGCAAATCTGTGAGGCCGCCCAGCTCGGCCTTCAGGGCCCACACTGCCTGGCACGCCCTCTCATCCAGCTCCCTGAAGGTGACCGAGCGGCCCCCCGGCCCCTTCCACACCAAGGGGGCATGGCCCGGCTGTGCTCGTGCTCGTCGCTCGAAGGTGTCCACGAAGGTGTCGGGCGGGCGGCGTCTCATGCGCGCTTGGACCGCCAGGCCCAGGTGGAGGATCCTGACGATATAGGCCACGTCTGCGGGCAGCCAGCGCAGCCCTGGTGGTGGCCGTGCGGGCAGCAGAGCCAGCGTGAGCGCCGCAGTGGCCAGACTCAGCCAGTGGGGCAGCCAGGGGCAGAGCCAGGGCCGTACCAGCACGGCCAGGCCGAGCAGCGCACAGAAGACCCAGTCTCCCAGGAGCCAGCGCAGGGCCAGGGCCGTGGCAGCAGGCCACGCGGGCTGCCCCAGGGCTTGCAGCAGCAACAGCAAAAAGGCGAGTCGAAGCCAGATGCCCATTGCACCTGCTCCCTCCTCAGAGAAGTGTCCACAGAATCTCAGTACCTTCTGCCAGGGGCTGCCTGGCCTGACCCCTGACCCCTTAGTCCCGCCCTGGGTGTTGACAGCAAGGTCTCAGGCCTCAGGACTCCACCCTCTAGCCCTTTTTAACCAGACTTGTTTCACTGTGCCTGCCTCTAGCCAGGAATGTGACTGGCACTCAAATTCAGTGCCTAAATTCAAACCCAGTTCTGATATCCCCATCCCCAGGCATCCATGGGGATAACCCCCCACCCCGAATGTGGGCAGGGCAGTCTGAATGGTTGGACCAGAAGGCCTTAGCCCTTCATCTCTTGGAGGCAGTCACAGAGGGGAGCTCCGCGAGGTGTGGTCGTGGACCTAGGAGCCTGTAGGTCTTCAGCTCAGACCCCTCTCCACCTGCTCCAAATCCTTAGGACAGGGTGCCCAGGGTCAGGCGCCCCCATGTTCTGGAAGCGTTAGAGTGGCTGCTTTCTGGGCTGGCAGCCGATGTGATGTGGGGTCTCGTGACACTGGTTTGCTACCAGGGATCAGTATCTTTAGCCACTGGGTTAGCAGCCCGAGGGTCCTGGCTGCTCCCCTTTAGCACCCCCTCCTTTGCACTTCAGAACTTACAGGCCAGGGTAGGCATCCTGCAGCTCAGGTGCCCACCTGACAGCCTGGCCTCAAAGATTCTCTAGATGCACCCGCGCCCCCCCCCCGCCCCCCCCCAAAGGAAGGTGCTTAACCATCAAGCCCATCAGAATGGGGGAGGGGAAGCCTAGAGTCCAAAGGGCCTTGAGATTCTGGCAGGAAGGGCCTTGAAGTCTGCATCTTTCCCACATATGGCTTCCCCCCTTCCGGATGCAGCTCAGGGCTGGCCTGCACCTCCCCCCATAGGACCGAGGGCTCTAGAAGTTAAGTCCCAGTTATAGGAGCACCCCATTCCCACCCAGAGAATAGAGGCATGAGTGGCCAAGCAGATCATCCTGTCTCTGCCCAGGGATCCTGGGAGGCTAGGCTTAGCTGCCCAGGGATGGGGGGCACTGAGCCCCAATGCCCACAACCAGTCTGTGATGGTGAGAAATGCACGGGGTCTGCGAGCTCACAGCTTCCGAGTTTGGAACCCATGGCCCACAGTACTTTATTAGAGGGCAGGAGCCCCGAGGCCCCGTCGCCCCGTCCCAGTCCATGATGGGTCCACCTGAGCCCCCAAGACACCAGATTGAGTAGTTCGGATGGGGAGCCAGGGATCATGCCCAGCTTGACACGGGGGTAGAGGAGCAGCTCCAGAACCCACGCCACTTAAGCCACGAACCTTGGGTCTGGCCCAAGGGCCCGAGCAGCCAGTCCGAGTTTAGGCTGGAGATGATTCAGTTCTCAGGGGTGGTGGGGTCCCTGAGCAACGCCAGCCCGCCACCATCAGGAGGGTCTAAGTAGGAGGGAGGAGAGGAGTAAGGCAGGCTGGACCCCTGGTCAGGTCTGGGGAAAAGGGTGGAAGCAGAGGAAGGCCCGCGCTCTGGGGAATGCGATTTGGTGGTGGGAATGTGGTCCAGGCCTCTGGGCAGGTATGAGTCGGTCCTGCAGCGGGGGCGACCTGGTTCCCCCGGGGGTCCCTACCCCCGCAGAGGGCGGCCTAGGGCGCGGGGGCGTGGTCAATCCCGCGCGGGGCGGAGCCAGGCCCGGAACCGGATCAGGGCGCCGGGTGCGCGGCCAGGTGGCGCTCGAGCAGCGCGCGGTGGGAGAAGACCTTGCCGCAGGCGGGGCAGGGTGCGCGCTCGGGCCGGTGCGTGCGCATGTGCACGTTGAGCGAGCTCTTCTGCGTGAAGCGCTTGGCGCAGACCGCGCACTGGAAGGCGCGCACGCCCGTGTGCGTGACCATATGCTTCAGCAGGTAGTCGCGCAGCGAGAAAGATCGCCAGCACACGGCGCATTGGTGGGGCTTCTCCCCTGTGGGCGACAGGGCGTGCCGCGCACGTATGTCAGCTGGGAAGGGGCCCCGGGGAGTCTTTGCCGGGCAGGGACTCTCCCCTCTCCTCCCGGGATCCCCGTCCCGTTAGGGACACTCCCTCCCCTCCCGGACCTTCCTTCCCAACAAGGATCCCCGCCCCCCCGACATGACCCAATACGTCTCCCCACTCAGCAGGGGCACCCCTTTCCCAGGCCCTTACATCATACCGGGGTACCACTGTCAGGGGCCCCCAACTCTAACAGGTACTCTCTGAACAGGGAATCCTGGTCTGGGCTATCGCTGCCCTCGGGACGGACCACTGAGGTCTCCCCCGACTCCTGCTATGCCCATGGAGCATTCTGTACTCTGCTTGCTGGCCACCATTCTGAGGACGGTCTGGCAAGGCCCCGTAGGCTTACACGGGGAGAGACGCAGGCATACCTGCCCCCTTTCTACTGGAAGCCCCTGTTGCCCAGAGCCTTTGTCTGCTGGCAGCTATAATGTTCCTGGGGTGACGGTGCAGGCTGTGTTGGCTCTTAAATCATCAGGTATTAACAAAAAACCCCATCTCAGTGGAGAGGACTACAGGGCAGTGCCTGGACAGGGGGTTCCCCCAGACCACCCAGGCCCCAGCACCTGGCTAAGGCAACACAAAGCTCCAGATCTTGGCTGGTCCTACCTTGGGGCCTGGCAGCTCTCCACAGGCTGCACATCTATGCCCCTATCCTCCCCCCTCCATCTCCAAACAGCCAGGTGGGGGTTTTAAACTGTAAATCACATCTCAGTCACTCCTCACCTCAAACACTGACGCCCTCCCAACCATTCACAATGAAATTCCAAATTCCTGGCCCCGGAGAACTCCCCACTCCACTCCCCCAGGACTTCCAGCCAAATCTTTGCTTTTCCTAACAACATCCAGTTCAGCCCTGTATGCAGTCTGACACTCCACACCCCTGTCCTGAACCCCTAGGGAACCCCCCCAACACACCCAGGACCTGCTAGCCACCACCTCAGCGTCTAGCTCCACGTCTCCACTGCCCACCCCAGCACTTGCTGTTTCTCCCTCAGCCACTGAAGAGCACCTCCCAGATGAGCTGAGGTTTTAGGGGACCTCTCCATGGTCTTCAAGGAGCTCCTTTCCTCCCTCTGCAGCTCCAGGGTCCCCACAATGCAGCCCCATCTCCCTCTTCCAGCCCTGATCAGGGCACCTTTCTGCCTACTCTGCACTCTTTCCCTAGGCCAGCGAACTCACCCTCCCACACATCCAGTCCATCACTGAACCAGTGGCAGCCAGAAGACCCAGGAGGCTCCCTGCAGCGCTGCTCCCCGGCCTGGCTATATATCCCTGCCAACGCTCCATTCCTCCAGGCCATCCAAGCTGCATCGGGGTGAGTAAAGGGTTCACTGACAGCTTTCTAAAAGCTCTGGGCAAGTTCCTGCTGCTTGACCCAGCCTTAGGATTCCTCCTGCATCAGTAAGTCTAGGTAGGGGACTTGCAGGAGTGCCTTCTCCGTGCGGAGGGGCTTCCCCTTCCCCTACGCGTCTGTAGCACTTGGGGCTCAACTTCCAGGCTCCCCTGGGGTCACCAAAGAGCATCAGAACCGCATGAGTGCCTCCACCCCACCTGCCCTGTGCCCAGTCCTCCCTCAGGCTTGAATCTCCAGGGACCAAGGGGCTCAGAGACCCTTCCCGGCTCACCCGAGTGGATGAACATGTGCTTGGTGTAGTTTTTCCGCGAGCTGAACGTCTTGCGGCAGTGACTGCACTCATAGGCAGGTGACTCGGCGGCACCTGGGGCCCGGGCAGGGGTGGCCGAGGGGGCCGCGGCAGGAGGGGCCGGGGCCGGGGCCGGGGCCTCCCCCGGAGGCGCACTTGGGGCGGCATCTGGCTGGAGCGCGGGGTAGAAGGCGGAGGAGAGCGCAGGAGCAGGCCCGGAGGGCGCGGGAGAAGGTTGCGCGGGCGGCCCGGGAGCGCCCAGATGAAAAGGGAAAAGCGGGACTGGGGGGCCCGGGGTCTTCACGCTGGGGACGCGCGATCCGGACAGGACGCAGTCAGGCGGAGCCGCGGTCTCGGTGGGACAGGCTTCCGCGGCAGTGCCATCCTCATCATGCCAAGCGGACACGTAGCTCTCCGGGAACACGTCCTCGGCCGCCGAGGCCCCCCTAAGGAAGTCCCTCCCGGCGCCGCCGTAGTCCGAGAGGCCGGAGGGTGCAGGCGGCTCCTCGCACGCGCTGTCAGGGGCGGCGGCGAGGAAGCCGGCGGCGCAGTCGGGGAAGGAAGGGGGCGCCTGGCCCTCTCCCGGGCCGCCACCTTCGCCGTCCTCGCCGTCGGTTTCCTCGTCGGTCTCCTCGTCGCAGTCGCCGCCGTCGTCTGGGGCCGCTGGTAGGGCGGGGTCGACGTCCGACCCCTCGGCCTTGGTGGGCACAGTGGGCGCGGGCAGCTGCAGGCGCGCTGGCTGGCGCTGCTTGCGGCTGTGCGCGGCCCCGGGGTGGCCCGGAGGGCGCGCGGCAAGCAAGTGGCGCAGGCGGTGGCGTAGCTGTGCGGGTGCTAGAGGTGGGGGCACGGGCGTGGGGAGGGGCGCGGGCGCGCCCGGGACCGGGGCGCGGGCGCGGGCAATGATCTGCGTGCATTCGTCTATGACCGTCTGGATGCGCAGCACCGACGCGGCCGTGAGCACCTGCAGGGCTTCGCCCTGCGCCACCACCAGCGAGCCGCTGTAGAGGAACTCGACGAGCTGGCGCACCGTCTGCGCCGGCACCACGGGCGGCACGCGGATCTCGGAGTGGCCAAGAAGCAGCTTGTCCTGGAAGAAGGGCGAGCCAGCAGCCAACACACAGCGGTGTGCACGCAGAGAAGCCTCGCGGATCCTCACAGTCACGTCGCAGAAGTGACCGCCCAGCCGCTGCCCGTTGAGAGTCTCAAGCAGCGAGCGGGAGAAGTTCTGCAGGTGTATATGGTGCACCGCTTCTGCCGCCGCCATCTGCACTGAATGAGGGGGTGTGGGTGGGGGGAGGGAGATCAGCCGGAGACACCCCACCCCTCGCCCCACTGTCCCTGTCCCTTGAGCCCTTATTGCAAGACAAGGCCCGTAGGCACAGCACAACCTGGGGGTTTGCTAACCTCAGCCCTCCCAAAAAGGCCCCTGGCAGCTCTGTTCCCACAGACACCACACAGGACTCACCACACCCAACTCCCAGTCTCCAGGGCCTCTGCAGCTCCTAGCTCTGAAGCCCCCAGCACACCCCCTGCAAGAAGGCTGGGAATACCAAAGACCTGCCCCCCTCCCAGTCTTGCTTACTCCCCAGGGGAGGGTCCAGAGCTCAAGCTTCCCCTATATTGGCGCACACACCCACCCTTCCCCTAACTCCAAATTCATTAACTTTCCCAAAGTGCCCCTCCCAGGGGGCAGCTCTGTGGAGAAGACTGCAGGGGCCCCCATCCAGAACTGGCTGCCACACCCTACCCACCCCCCTCCCTGGTGGCTGGGACTCCTCCCCATGCAGCTTTTTGATTTTCCTTTGCCACATCCCCCCTCCTTGGAGCATCCAAGGCCCTGTCCAGACCTAGGTCTGTTTGCTTGGAATTGGGTGATGTAAACTAGGGTATACAGAGGTCTTCTTGGGGGTGGGGTGGCAAGACCTGCCTACTGGACTAAGCGATTCAGGGTGTGCACAGTCACGGAGGATTGAGAGTAAATTGGGCATCAGCCTGGCAAGTGCCCTGTAAGAGAAGAATACATGGTCCCTGGCCAAACCCCACAGCAGATAGGGAGGTGCCTCCTGCAGCCTGGTTCTTGGGCTCTCCATATGGCTTGTAGGGTACAAGGTGTGGGTGTGGCATAGAGAGGGGGGCTTGTGCAGACTGTGCAGGGTGTGTGACTGGGAAGGCACAGGTGGGGCAGCAGCGGCCTCCAGATCAGGATGATTCTTGTCAAAATTGTGGCCGCCTAATTCTACTTAATTTGCCCCTCTGCCACTGCACCGGCAAGCAGGCCCCATGCTCACTAGGACTCAGCCTTCCCCCTCTCAAAGATGGGGCACCTGGCTCATCCTGCACCCAGCCCACACACACCTGCAGGCTAGAGGAGGACAGCTGGGACACGGGGCGCACCCTGACACCCCCCCCTCCTCCACGAGCCCCGCGCAGGTCGGGTGCCATGGCCCTGAGTGCAGCCTCCCTTAACCTTCGGGGTCTAACGACCCCGGCGTCTAACGGGGTCCAGACTCACCCCCCTCCGGTTCCTCACGCCCAGATCCCCTTTCCTCGCTCCAAGTCTCACCGCCATCACGTGGCACACCTCCAGTCCCCAGGCTGCTGGGCCCTCTCCTTGGGTTTCCCGCCCCCCGGTCTATTCCCCAGGCCACAGTCAGAGGGAGCCTGTTCAGACCCGACAGATCGGGACCCCCCCGCCCCCCCCCCCGGGCTCGGGGCCCCCACGGCGACTCTAGAGACAAGCCCAGTCTCGGCACGTGCGGCTCTCCACGCCACAGCCCCGTCCCCGTCTTTATTCATCCACCGCCTAGAGCGGTTCAGATGACGCCTGGGCGCCGGGGCCGGAGAGCCGCGCGCCGACCCGCGCCCGAGCAGCCCGCCTCCTCCGGCCCCCGCCGCCCGGCTCCTGGCCTCCGACCTCTCAGTCTTCGGCGCCGCGGAACAAAGGCCCGCCCCCTCGGGTGTGGCGCCGCGCGGGGGCTGTCGCGCCTCGGCCCTCGCCGCGCACGTCGCTCCCAGCGCCCTTCCCCACGCCCGGCTCAGCTGCTCGCGCCCCACCCGAGACCCCGAGGCCCCTCTCGGACACGCTCCGGTCGCCCCCGCTGCGGACCCCGCCGGCCTGCGTTTCCCGCCTCCGCGCGGTCGCCAGAGCCATGCCCCCATCCTGCAGCGCCCCCTCCCGGCCGCGGCGAGCGCTCCGACCCTGGCCCGCCCGCAGGCCCTGCCCCCGGGGGGGGGGGGCGCCACACCCCACCTCCGGCTCCTCCGCGGGCGTTCGGCCGGGACGTGGCCTTCTCCCGCTCCAGCGCCGACAAGGCCGCACTCTCCGGGTGCGACGCCGGCGGAACCGAAGTGTGCAGCCGCCGTGGGGCTGGGAAGCGCTCGGTCAGAGCACGTTTCCGGCGTTTCTATGGCGATCAGCCGCCGCGGCCAGGCCGCACTTCCGGCTCTAGTCGGAGTCGGAACTAAAGTCGCAGAGGCTCGGGCGGCCGGGCGGCGAGGAATGTCGGCGCCAGAGCACGCTTCCGGCGTGGCCCTCGGCGCGGGGGATGAGGCGGGGCCTGCGCTGGCAATCTCCGGGCCACGCCCCCGCGCGCTCCCCGCTGGGCGGGAAGTGGCGCGCGGCCACGGAGGCTGGGGAGGCAGGCGGTCTGGAGCCGCAGGTAAGTCTCGGCCGGCTGGGGCTGCCCTGAGGGCCCAGGGACGGCCTTCTGCCCGTAGCGTGAGTGGAGCCAGCAGTAGGTCCGCCGGACTCCAGCCCGGCGTGGAGAGCAGGGCCGTTCCTGTGGCGGAATGCGGGGCGGACACCACCCCAGGCTCCGGCTCCCTCTTCCGCCCCGAGCCGGGGTCCCAGGTAGAAGGTGGAGGCAGCCTGTGTCTGTGCCCCGTACCCCGCACACGCACATACCTGGCCCATCTGCCCCGGGGCGAGGACTGAACCCAAGTTCACTTCTGCGCGCAGCGCTCTGGGGCACACCTCAGAATGAGAGAAGGGCAGGGGTGAGGTGGGTAGTGCGTGTCCCGGGACGGTGAGCCTCAGAAGTCACTTTAGGAGACCGTGTGTGCAGAGAGCTGTGCGGGCAGAGCAGGCGGCCTCGGTTTTCAAGGACCTGGAGATGGGGCTGGCATCTAGGACACCTGTGCACCAGGTGTGCACCACCTAGGACACCTCTGCACTAGGGCTGGCGTGGTGGGCCGGCCTCGCTGCACACCTTGCTCGTGGGGGCTGGAGGCAGCCAGGAGGACAAAGAAGGTCAGAGGATTGCCTGAGACCTCGGTGGACCCCCTGCCTCCTGCAGCAGGTGTGGAATCCAGCGTGGGGGGAGGGGTGCTGACTTAGCTTCCAGGATGAGGACGCGATCAGAGGGGCAGTTGTGTTGTAGACCTGTTGAGGGTCAGGAGGGGGACCACTGTCCCCACTGGCGCCCCACCCCATGGCCCATGCCCCGAGGAGCCTTGTTAACCCCAAGTCTAATGGCCTCAGTGTCCTTCTTCCTAACCTGGGCCCCTCAGAATGGCCTCCCCTGGCCTCCTGACTGCTCCATCCAACCTCAGTGGCCCCTCTCCAGTCCTATCACTCCTCATTCCTCAGGTCGCTGGCTCTGCCTACCTCAAGGCTGGCCCGTGCTGTTCCCTCTTTTTGCAGCCCTCGCTCACAAAGCTCAGCTGCCTCTCCCCGAGGGACTCTCCTGGACTTCAAGGTGTCCCTGCCTTCTGTCACAGGACCTGTGGAGGTGGGGGCCGCCTGTGTCCCTCACCTTGACAGACACCCGCCGCTACTACCACCTCCACAGGAGGAGAGGCGCTAACGGCAGCTTCACTCTGTAGCCGGCCTGATTCCACAGGCTTCTGAGACATTGTAAGTCATCTCCTGGAGGGGGCCAGAATTCTAAAAATGTCCCCTCCAGGATTCCGGGCCCAAGACTTCTATAGAGTTACGGTACGGGGCAGATAGAATTAAGGTTAGCACCCCGCTGACCTTAAACTGAGAGGATCCTTGATTGCTTGGCTGGGCCAGAGGTCATCATAGGGCCTTTAAAAGCAGAGGAGGGAAGCAGAGAGACTTGAAGTAGAAGGGTACCACGGGCTTTGAAGCTGGAGGGGTCCATGAGGTGACAAGAAATATAGGGGGGAGTCGAGAATCTGAGAGGAGGCCCGCATCACAGCCAGCGAGGAAATAGGGACTTTAGTCTACAGGTTCATGGAGCTGGGATCTGCTAACGACCTGAGGGAGCTGGGAAGCTGACTTTCCCCCAGAGCTTCCCAGAAGAGCCCCCAGCCCTGCCCAAAACGTGATTGCAGCCTTTGTGAGACCTGGAGTGGAGGACGCTACCTGGGTTTCTGACCTGGAGAACAGGAAGCTAATAGGTGGGTGTTGTTTTAAGCTACTGGGTTGGTGGTAATTTGTTTTTTTTTTTTTTAAGATTTTTTTTTTTTTTTAAATTTATTTGACACACGGAGAGAGATCACAAGTAGGCAGAGGCAGGCAGAGAGAGAGGGAGAAGCAGGCTCCCCGCTGAGCAGAGAGCCCGATGCGGAGCTCGATCCCAGGACCCTGAGATCATGACCTGAGCCGAAGGCAGAGGCTTCAACCCACTGAGCCACCCAGGCGCCCCAATGTGGTAATTTGTTAAGTAACAATAGAAAATGAATAGAGCTGGCAGAGACTCGGGATGGCACACAACAAGTTTCTGATAAATGCCACGGTTTTCCCATCTGACGAATACCT
>CM053620.1:45021966-45046889 GCA_028646535.1 Procyon lotor | reverse complement strand
ACAGTCCCATCTGTGTGTTTCAAGGACCACGGGGAGGGCAGTGGGTCTTGTGGGGCAGCAAACACAGGGGGCCTAAAAGGTAGCAATGGCTGCTCAGACCTCAGCAGGGAAGGCCAGAAGAGGACAGATTCGGGGTAGGGAGGAGAGGACATGAGTGGCTTCCGAGGAGGGCTTAGTGAATGAGGGTGAGGTGGAGGCCCTGGCCCAGTAGGAGGCAGGAGTGAGAGGCACAAACTCTCCAAGTCTCAGCAGCAAGGGAGGTGGGAGCTGCAGCCTTGGGTGTCACAAGCCTGGAGGAGACATGGATTTTGCTCTCCTCTCCAAAGACCTTATCACAGTGGTTGTAGGGGCCTCTCCAGGAATAAATAGTGTATCCAAGGACACAGGTGTAATAAGCCAAGGAGGGGTCTCTGTGGCTAGCAGATACCGGGCGTTCTGGGCCGGGCCCTAGAGTCTTAGAGGCAGTGTGATGAGAAGGGGCAGGTGGCTCGGGCTGGCGGACCATCAAGGGAAGAACCCGTCAGGTTGCAATGGTCACAGACACGTGAAAGGAAAAGAAATTAAGCTACTAATTGACGGGGCCTCCTCAGCTGCCAAGAGGCAGGAACCACTGTCCCCCACCCTCACCCCGCTCACAATCGCACGCATAGCTTAGGTCAGGAGGCTCAGTCCCTGGTCCCCGCTCAGCCGGTTCCTAACCTTGCTCCACTCTCCATCACCAGCCAGCTTCTCACATAGGGTCTCCTGTGGCCGCCGCTGCACAGGTAAAGCACTGCTCAGGTCCCACTGTCTCCAAGTCCAGCCCTACCCTCCTGGGGCTGGATAGTGCCACGTGTGCGATGCAGGGTCCAAGATTCAAGTGCACACCTCAATCTGCCAGGAGCTTCCCCCGTGGCCCAGGGGTTAGACGCAAAGCATGTCTTTGGAAGAGTGCTTCCCGGTACAAGGCAGATAGGGGAGAGACTGAGGGAGGTCCCAGGCAAGGCAGGTACCGGCAACCAACGGTTTAGGTTTAGCCCTCCTGAGAAGACAGAGGCAATGAGGAGCCCTTTGGTGTGGGGGAAGGCCATTTCCGCACCGATTAGGTTTTGGAAGCTGGGGAGAGGGCTAGAGGGAACCTAGGCCCAGGCCCTGAAGGTGATAGGAGTAATGGGTCAGATAAAGCCGGGTGCCTACAGGACTTACCAAAACAGATACCCCAAGGACTGTGGGGGTGGGGGTGGAAATGGGGTGAGGAATATTTGCAACAGAGGGAGAAAAGGTTTCATTTGCTTTAATATTTGTCAAAGACAAGAACATCCTGCTAGTCTGTGGATCGAGACCTGGGGCAATCAGGGGAGTAGGAGACCCAAACTGAAGTAATAATCATAGTAACATGACCACCGTTGTCACTTCTCCTGGGTCCCTGTGCCGGGTCCTATACACACTGGAGCCCTCACATCCCCAGATTGCCAAATGTTCTTGTTTTGTCCATTTTTTTTCCTTAAAGATTTATTTATTTATTTGAGATAGAGAGACTGTGTGAGTGGGGTAGGAGTAGATGGAGACGATGTCCAATGGGCTCCCCACTGAGTGTGGAGCCAGACGTGGGGCTCAATCTCATGACCCTGAGATCATGACCTGAGCCAAAACTGGGTCACTTAATTTTTTTTGAAGGTTTTATTTATTTATTTGACAGAGAGAGATCACAAGTAGGCAGAGAGGCAGGCAGAGAGAGGGGGGGAAGCAGGCTCCCCGCCGAGCAGAGAGCCTGATGCAGGCCTCGATCCCAGGACCCTGAGATCATGACCTGAGCCGAAGGCAGAGGCTTAACCCACTGAGCCGCCCAGGTGCCCTGTCCTTTATTTATTTTAAAAAAGTATTTATTTATTTATTTAAAAGATTTTATTTATTTATTTGATAAATAAATTAAAAACTTTATTTGATAAATTATTTATTTTAAATATTTTATTTATTTATTTGACAGAGAGAGTGAGAGAGGGAACACCAGCAGGGGGAGTGGGAGAAGCAGGCTTCCCACCCAGCAGAGAGCCCAAAGCCCAATGCGGGGCTGGATCCCAGGACCCTGGGATCATGACCTAAGCTGAGGGCAGAGGCTTGACGACGGAGCCACCCAGGCGCCCCCACATCCTCCTGTTTCAGAACATTTCTGTTGCACCCAAGGAGATACTGTCACCCATTCACTGTGAGTTCCTATTCCCTCCCTGTCCCAGGCAACCACTAACCTAATGTCACCGTGGATTAGCCTTTTCTGGACATTTCACGTTAATGGAATCACACGGTATGAGGTCTGGGTCACTTTGCCTTAGGCTTCTGTGCCACCCAGACTGTTTACTGTTTTCTGTTCAGGTGCTATGCCCACGGCTTCTGGGCCAAAAAGTATTTCCTTGCCATGGTGGGCAACTGAGGCTCCAGCCTCTCCAGTCCTGCCTTTACCAGCTGTCCCCCTGCTAGACCCAGGCCCTCCTCCGTGACACGCCCTGTCCTCCACCTGCCCTCTTCGTGCTGGAGGCACTGCTCAACTCTCCTCTTTTAACGTCAGGATGCAGCTTTTAAAAGCAAGGATGAGGAGGGGCGCCTGGGTGGCTCAGTCGTTAAGCGTCTGCCTTCGGCTCAGGTCATGATCCCAGGATCCTGGGATCGAGCCCCGCATTGGGCTCTTTGCTCAGCGGGGAGCCTGCTTCTCCCGCTGCCGTTCCCTCTGCTTGTGTCCCCTCTCCAGCTGTGTTTCTCTCTGTCAAATAAATAAAATCTTTAAAAAAAAAAAAAAAAAAAAAAAAGCAAGGATGAGGGGAGCCTGGGTGCTCTGCTGGCTGGGTCCGACTCTTGATTTCGGCTCAGGGCAGGGTCTCAGGGTAGTGATGGAGCCCCGTGGTGGGCTCTAGGCTCAGTAGGGAGTCTGCTTGCGATTCTCTCCCTCTTCCTCTGCCCCTCCCTGCTTGTGTGCTCTCCCTCTCTAAAACAAACAAATAAATCTTCAAAAACAACAACAAGGAGGGGGCACCTGGGTGGTTCAGTCAGTTAAGCATCCAACTCTTGATCTCAGCTCACGTCTCGATCTCAGGGTTGTGGGGTCAGGCTTGGCTCTCAGCACGGAGTCTGCTTGGGATTCTCTTTCCCTCTTCCTCTGTCCTTCCCTCCTGCCCTCTCTCAATAAATAGATAAATAAATAAATAAATAAGATCTTAAAAAAAGTAAAGTGAACAATTCAGTGGATTTTAAGTATGATCCCATGTTGCGTAACCACCACCTCAATCAAATTCCAAAACATTTTGCTCAATCCAAAATAAAAGCTTGGGGCACCTAGGTGGCTCAGTCAGTTAAGCATCTGCCCGCATCCTGGGATCAGGCCCTGCTCAGTGGGGAGCCTGCTTCTCCCCTTCCCACTCCCTTTTCCTGACGCTGTACTTGCTTGTGTTCTGTCAAATAAATAAAATCTTAAGAACAAAAAACAGTGTGTACTCATTAGCAGTAACCCCTCATTCCCCCCTTTCCCCCAGCCCCTGGCAACCACTAATCTACTTTCTGTCTCTATGAGTTTGCATATTTTGGATATTTCATATAAATGGAATCATACAGTATATGGTCTTTTGTGTCTGATTTCTTTTAATTGGTGTAATGTTTTCAGGGTTCATCTGTGTTGTAGTATGTATCAGTTCATTTCTTTTCATGGCTGAAAAAGACTCCATTGTATGGAAATACCATGTTTATTTATTTAGTCATCACTTGATGGACTTTGGATTGTTTCCACCTTTGGCTACTGTGAATAGTATTGCTCTAAATTCCTGTTCAAAAATTTGTTTGAACACTTGATTTCAATTTTGGGGGTATATACCTATATTTCTTAAAAAGATTTTATTTATTTTATTTTAGAGAGAGAGAGAATGGGGGGAGGGGCAGAAGGAGAGGGAGAGAATCTCAAGGAAATTCCGTGCTGAGCACAGAGTCTGAAACAGGACTTGATCCCACAACATGGAGATCCTGACCTGAGTCAAAACCAAGAGTCAGACACTCAGCTGACTGAGTTACCAGCCACCCCTGGAAGTTAACTGTGGGTCATGTGGTAAATCTATGTGGAGCTGTTGAAGGAATGGCCAAACTCCTTTTTATCGGTGGCTGAACTATTTTACATTCCCACCAGCAATGAAAGAGGGCTCCAATTTCTCCACATTCCCACCAACATTTGCTATTGTTCTTAAAAAAAAAAAAGATTATTAATTAATTATTTTTAATTTATTTTTGAGAGGGAGAGAGAGAAAATATCTAGCAGACTCCCCTCTGAGCATGGAACTCCTCATGGGGCTTGAGCTCACGACTCTGAGATTGAGAGTTGCACACTCTAAGGGCGCCATGGCTCAGGTCATGATCCCAGGATCCTGAGATAGAGTCCCACATCAGGCTCCTTGCTCGCTGGGGAGGCTGCTTCTTTCTCTACCTCTGCCCGCTGCTTCCCAGCTTGTGCAGAGTTGCACACTCTAGTGACTGAGCCAGCCAGGCACCCCTAAAGTGGATGTGAATTGGTAGTTCATAGTGGTTTGATGTGTATTTCCCTCATGACTAATGATGTGGGATGTCTCTTTATGTTCTTATTATCCAGGCCATTTGTATAAAAGTTGTATTAATGGATGTCTGGGTGGCTCAATCAGTTAAGTATTTGCCTTTGGCCCAGGTCATGATCCCAGGGTCCTGGGATCGAGCCCTCCATCAGGCTCCCTGCTGAGCGGGGAGTCTACTTTTCCTCCTCCATCTCTCCCTCACCCGACTGATGCTCGCTTGCTCGCTCTCAAATAAATAAATAAAATCTTAAAACAATGAAATCTAAACAATAAATTCTAAAAAAAACAACCCCCAAATAAATAAAAGTTGTATTAAGGTATAGCTTATATGCCAAAATACACCCATTGCTGGTAGCCTTCAAAGATTCTTAGCAAATCAGTATTTATCATTGTACAGCTATCACCACAATCCAGTTTAATTATTTTTACTAAGAGTTGTTTAATTTTTTTTTTTTTTTTTTTTAAAGATTTTATTTATTTATTTGAGAGAGAGAAACTGAGAGGATGAGAGGAGCGAAGGTCAGAGAGAGAAGCAGACTCCCCGTGGAGCTGGGAGCCCGATGTGGGACTCGATCCCGAGACTCCAGGATCATGACCTGGGCCGAAGGCAGTTGTTTAACCAACTGAGCCACCCAGGCGCCCCTTAATTTTTATTTTTAATTAATCTGTACACCCAGCGTGGGGCCTGAACTCACAACCCCGAAATCAAGAGTGGCTTGCTGTGCCAAGAAAGCCAGCCAGGCACCCTACCACAATCCAGTTTTAGAACATTATCCTTCACCTTAGAATTTCCTTTGCGCAGTCTGCCTGCATCCCTGCTTTGCCCCAGGAGTCGCTGATATGGCGTCTGGCGGTGGATTTACAGCCCCCTCTGTGCAGACAGTTGAAGGACAGTAGATCTTAGCTTCTGGCAGGATATCCCCCGCTTCTGGATGGGCCCGCTGGCTACTTCTTTCCCTCCCTCTGGCATTTCCTTTAGCTCCTGTGGGTGAGAAGCTAGCTCTAAAGACTTGCTGGGTTTCTGGCCAAACACTGGCTGGAACCTCTCACAGAGTGGTGGATGGGTCCCGTTGTATCTCACGAAGGATCTCAGTGTTGCTGACCCTAATGTGGGGGCAGCGACAGCCTGACTGTCTGCTCCCCACTCATGTGCCCCCTCCTAGATGATCGTATTCCCACCTCACCTGCTACTCCCCTCATAGTGTGTACAACTGATAATCCTGACCTGCCCAGGAATCTCATTATGGGTTGGGAAATGATATTTTCTGAATTCTGTAATTTAATTATCTCAGCAAGAACTGGGATGGTGTGTTCCCCCAAAATACAGTTCCCCATTGGGAAGGCAGGATCAGTGCTGAATTCCCAGAATGAGGGGCCGGCTTAAAAGTGACATCATATGCTGACAGATGGGCTTATTTTCCTGGCTCTCTTCTTTTTGAGAACCCTGAAGGATTCACTGTGACAGTGACTATTTTTTCTGATGCTTGAATTGTGTCATCAGGTTTAGTTTCTGTGTCCTTTTAACATGTTCCTGTCATTCTTTGGGCACTTATTTTGTGGCGTAACAAGATGTTCCAGGCTCACCTGGGACTCTCCCTGTTTAGTCTTGGAATCAATCATTTCTCCCAAGAGCCCTGGTTCCTCTCTGCAGGAAAAGGGATGAAATTCTGTGGATGCCCCTGTCCTTCCCCTCCCTGTGCTCCCTGAGAGCCACAGATTCCCCTGGGAAGGAAGCAGATAGAAAGGGTGAGGGCTTCCCCGGAGCCCAGGACTGGGTTGGACTCCTACAGACTGTGGGGCTGTGAACAACTCCTTTTCTCTGAGAATTGGTTTTCCCATCTGTGAAATGTGGACTTCAGGCTGAAAAATGGCTCCCAGAGATATATACATCCTAATCCTTGGCCCCTTGAAGTGTTACCTTATTAAGAAAAAGGATCTTTCCAATTGTAATTAAAGATCTTGAAATGGTGAAATTATTCTGAATTATTGGGTGGGCTCCAAGTCACATGCATCCATCTAAGAGTGAGGCAGAGGGAAATCTGACAATTAGTTTGCGCAAGCTGCCATTATGAAGTACTATGGTTGAGTGGCTTAAATAACCAAAATTTACTTCTCACGGTTGTGGAGGCTGAGAAGTCCAAGATAAAGGTGCTGGCAAAGTAGGTGTCATTCCTAGGGCTTTTCTCTTGGCTTGTGAGAGGCTGCCAAATCACCGTGTGCTCACAGAACCTCTTTGTCACCACAGCGAGCTCTCTGGTGTCTCGTTTTTGTCTTGCATATTTTGGATATTTCATATAAATGGAATCATACAGTATATGGTCTTTTGTGTCTGATTTCTTTTAATTGGTGTAATGTTTTCAGGGTTCATCTGTTGTTGTAAAAAACAACAACAAAATTTTTTTTTTTTTAACAATTTTTTAAAAAGTAGGCTCTATGCCCAGTGAGGGGTTTGAAATCACAACCCTGTGATCAAGAGTTGCATGCACTACAGACTGATCCAGTCAGCACCCCTACATTTTTGTTTTAAGCTGCAGATTTTATGGTAATATGTTACAGTAGCCACAGGAAACTAATGGAGAAAACATAGTGACTTTAAAGGGCAATTGAAGGGCACCTGGGTGGCTCAGTTGGTTGGGTGTCTGCCTTTGGCTCAGGTTGGTCTCGAGGTCCTGGGATGGAGCTCTGCGTCGGGCTCCCCACTGAGCAGGGAGCCTGCTTCTCCCTCCCCTCTGCTCATGCTCTCTCTTGCTATCTCTCTCTTTAAAATAAGTGAATAAAATCTAAAAAGGGGGCGGGGGGGGGCAATTGAGAGGATCTAGTGCTTTCTTTGCCTGGCTTGCATAGATGCTTATCTTCTGTTTTCCATCTCCCACCCTTCCATCACCTACCTGAGACCCTGGAAATGGGAATCACATCAGGTCATCTTCTAAAACCTTCTGTTAGATCCTCATTACAATTAAAAAAACCAAAAACCAACCAACCTAGCCAAAAGACATGTATGGGGCAAGGTCTGTGTTTATACCAGCACAAGCAGGAGGGAGACCCAAGTGGGGTCAAAAAGAGAATGTGTAAACAAACTGTAGGGTATTCGTGTGATAAGGCCCTACACAGCAAGGGCATAAGAGGAACCATGGCCACACACAGCCACACAGATAGGCACTCGGGAAAGGAAGCCAGACACTGACATGCAAACCCTATGTGGTTTTCCATACAGACCAGCAAAGCTTGTCTGTGGCAGCAGTCAGGGTGGCAGTGACGGTGTGGGAGGCACAAAGGACCCCTGGGAGCCCGACACATTCCAGTTTTCGCTGTGAGACTCATGGTGCTCACTGAAGGTACGATGTGTAGGTTTTTCTCACTAATTACAAGCCTTCATCAAAAGGTTAAAAAGTTCATAGAAACAGAAAGTGGATTAGTGGTTGCCAGGGGCTGGTGGGAGAGTGAATGGGGAATGAGTGCTAGTGGATCCTGGGTTATTTTTTTTTTTAGGATTATTTATTTATTTATTTGACAGATTGAGAGAGAGAGAGCATGTGCACAAGCAGAGGGAGAGGGGGAAGCAGGCTCTCTGCTGATCGGAGAGCCTGATGTGGGGATGTGGGGCTGGACCCCAGGACCCTGAGATCATGACCTGAGCCCTGAGCCCAAGGCAAACGCTTAACCAACTGAGCCTCCCAGGTGGGCCCCCTGGGTTTCCTTTTCAGGTGATGAACATGTTCTAGAACTAGATAGAGGTGATGATTGTATAATACTGTGAATGTATGAAATGCCACTGAATGTACACTTTATTTTTTTAAAAGGTTTTATTTTTGTGAGAGAGTGAATGAGTGCGAGTAGGGGGAGGGGCCCTGCTGAGCAGGGAGCCCAGTGCAGACTTCATCCCAGGACCCTGGAGCATGACCTGAGCTGAAGGTAGATGCTTAACCAACTGAGCCACCCAGGTGCCACTATGCACTTTATTTTTAAAGATCTATTTATTTAGGGGCACCTGGGTGGCTCAGGCAGTTAAACGTCTGCCTTTGGCTCAGGTTATGATCCCAGGGTCTTGGGATTGAGCCCTGGATCAGGCTCTTTGCTCAGCGTGCCTGCTGCTCCCCTACTTGTGCTCTCTCTGACAAATAAATAAAATCTTAAAATAAAAAAGATTTATTTATTTGAGAGTGAGACCTTGCCTGTGCCTACCGGTGTAGGGAGGGGCTGAGGGAGAGAATATTTAGGCAGACGCCCTGCTGAGCAAGGAGCCCAACACTTGGCTTAATGTCATCACTCATGAGATTATGACCTGAGCTGAAATCAAGAGTTGGACACTTAGGGGCACCTGGGGGGCTCAGTGGGTTAAAGCCTCTGCTTTTGGCTCAGGTCATGATCTCAGGGTCCTGGGATGGAGCCCCGCATCGGGCTCTCTGCTCAGCGGGGAGCCTGCTTCCCCCTCTCTCTCTGCCTGCCTCTCTGCCTACTTGTGATCTCTCCCTCTCTGTCAAATAAATAAATAAAATCTTAAAAAAAAAAAAAAGAGTTGGACACTTAACCAACTAAGCCACTCAGGTGCCCTATGAGTGTACATCTTAAAATAGCCAAAAATGATAAATTTGACATTACATGAATTATCACTCGATTTTATTTATTTTATAAAGATTATTTATTTATTTAATTGACAGAGAGATCACAAGTAGGCAGAGAGGCAGGCAGAGAGAGGGGGGAAACAGGCTCCCCACTGAGCAGAGAGCCCGATGTGGGGCTCGATCCCAGGACCCTGAGATCATGACCTGAGCCGAAGGCAGAGACTTTAACCCACTGAGCCACTCAGGTGGCCCAACCCTAGTCTCATCTTTTTTTTTTTTTCCCTAGTCTAATCTTGTAGCTCACAAAATCAGCAGGGTTGAGGCAGTCATCATTTCCATGCATTCACTTGTCCTTTCTTCTTATTTTTCTTTATTATTTTGAAGATTTATTTTATTATTTTTTTATAAGACCTTTTTTCAAGATTTACTTATTTGAGAGAGAGAGGGCACATGTGCATGTGAAAGAGCAGGTGGGAGGGACAGCAGGAGTGGGAGAAGCCGACTCCCCGCTGAGCAGGGAGCCTGAGGCGGTGCTCCATCCTAGGACTCTGGAATTGTGACCTGAGCCGAAGGCAGATGCTTAACACATTGAGCCACCCACACGCCCCTAAAAAGATTTTATTTTATTTTTTTAAGATTTTATTTATTTGACAGAGATATCACAAGCAGGCAGAGAGGCAGGCAGTGGGAGAGGGGGAAGCAGGCTCCTCCTCGCTGAGCAGAGAGCCCAATGCGTGGCTTGATCTTCGGACCCCGAGATCATGAATTGAGCAGAAGTGTAACCCACTGGGCCACCCAGGTGCCCCAAGATTTTATTTATTTTTTATTTTTTTAAAGATTTTATTTATTTGACAGAGGGAGAGATCACAAGTAGGCAGAGAGGCAGGCAGAGGGGGGTGGGAAGCAGGCTCACTGCTGAGCAGAGAGCCCGATGTGGGGCTCCATTCCAGGACCTTGAGATCATGACCTGAGCCGAAGGCAGAGGCTTTAACCCACTGAGCCACACAGACGCCCCCCCCCCCAAGATTTTATTTTTAAATATTCTCTATACCCAGCTTGGGGCTCCAACTCAAAACCCGGAGATCAAGAGTAGCATGCTCTACCAACTGAGCCAGACAGGTGCCCCAAGGGTCAACTGTATCTTAAAATATACATGAGGCTTCTGGGTGGTTCAGTCGGTTGAGCATCTGATTCTTGATTTCGGCTTGGGTCATGATCTCACAGTTGTGAGATCAAGCCCGACCTCACAGTTGTGAGATCAAGCCCCGAGCCAGGCTCTGTGCTGAGCATGAAGCCTGCTTAGGATTCTCTCTTCTTTTCCCTCTGCCCCTCCCCGCTTGCACTCTTTCTTTCTTTTCTCTAAAAAACAAACAAACAAAAAAACCCACCAAAAACAGCAATAAGAACAAAAATACAATTCAGTGGCATTAAGTACATTCCTGATGTTGTGCAACTATCACAACTGCCTAGTTCCCAAATGAAATCTGTGAAGATGGAGAAAGAGATTGAAATGATGCAGCCACCAGACTGCCCTAGGAAGTGGCTTTGGCGGTGACACCTGAAGTGTACAGGGAGAGCCAGGTGCAGGAGTTTGGGGGGGAAAGAGAGGCCTGCCTGCAGCAAGGTGCTCAAAAGAAGCAGTGGGCAGGCCGTGGTTGGGCTGGATGCAATCTGAGTGACCCTTACACATTGTTTTATCCTTTGAGTTTTGTCTGCAGGGTCATAATATAGACAGTTTCCAGTGTGCCAGGACTTGGAAGGGTGAGATGCTGCAAGGGTGAGCAACGAGCACAGAGGATGAGAGTATCAGGTGTCACTGACTACTTGGTCCGGTCTGCAGAGGGGACAGAGCCAAGACGTACCCATGTCCTGCCATGCACGTCTGGATCCCTGAGCAGGATTTCTGCCTTGGTCTTGCCCTGCTGTATGGCCCTCTGCCTTCACCTGTCCTGGGGTGCCCCCTATGCTTCTCTTATTCTGCCTGAGCCTGGTTCCCAGTTGATTCCCCCACCCTCAACGTTGTCCTGGTGCTTCGGAAGTCTTGGTTTGGGCATTTGGTGAATGGAGCTGGCAGCGGCCTGGTACCTGGTAAGATAGTGGAGGCAATCTTCAAGGCCTGCTGCTGGCATCTGGTTATCCCGATTGTGTGGCTGCCCTGTACTGGGAAGGAAAGTACTGGGCCCAGGAGGAAGGGGGTACTGTTTAGAGAGAAAAGCACTAGCCACTGAAACCACAGAGTCCGTTGCTATAGTCTATGGCAGGGCCCATAACCGGGGGCAACCCAGAGGACCCATCCCAACCCATCGGAGCTAGCTGTTCAGCCAACCTCCGGGCTCCCTCAGCTCTCGCTGACCACCCCTTTCTTCACTGCTCTCTCAGTGCCTGGTCAGGACCCCTGCACTTGTTTCTGCCCCGGAGCGGCCCTTCCCACAGGTGTGTGGAGGTAGTCTCCTAGGAGAGTCCACGCCTACAGTCTTTACCCTCACTTCTTGTGTTTGACTGTTTGGCCCCGACCCCCTGGTGTCTGCCCAGAGCTTTGGGTAGGTATGGGTAGCTCCTGTGCCCCCTTCCGGTGATTCTGGGGCCCAGGGAGGGGTGGGGTTGTGGAAAATGCTCAGCAAGCGTCACTAATGTTTGTCACATCTCACCCCACGCACTAGCCAACTTTCCTTCCCACTTATCAGAGAAAGGAAGCCAGGGTCTCAGGCAGGGCCTTGGGGGGAGCACCGTGGAGGGGGCGGGCCACTCCAGTGGGGCGTGGCCCCGCGGACGGGGTGGGGAGAGGCCGGCAACCACTCAGCTAAGGGGTGGGGCGGGCCCGGGATTTGGGGGCTGAGGCGGGGCTGGAACAAAGGCAGGCGCGGAGACAAAGCCCCAAGGGCCCCCAGCCCCCTCCGGGAACAGGGAACAAAGGCCACACCCTGCCCAGGAGAGCCAGACGCTCCTTCACCGCCAGCACGCGTGGGCGCGCGGCTCAGCCCCCAGCGCCCGGAGTCGGGTCCCGGGGCCAGACTCGCCAGCCAGAGCGCTCTAAGCATCCTCTCGAAAGCTGACCGCCCCCTCCCTCCCCCTTAGCCTTGTCCTGAACTGGAGCTCTCGGCACCGGGGAGCCCTGCGAAGGGGGCCAAGGCCCAGCCCCGAGGCACGCATCCCTCGAGCCTTCTTCGTGCCCTACGGCTTCAGACACGATCCCCCCCAGACTGCTCCCACCTCAAACAGGATCAAAGAGGAGCAGGCCCAGCTTCCCGGCTCAGGGAGGACTTCTTCTCTCTCCGCCCCGCCCCTGCCTGGCCCCCAGGATTCTCGCCACGGACTCTGCCTCCTCCCCAGGATTCCCACGAGAAGGCCATGTTTGTCTCCGACGGGGATCCCCCGCGGCTCACAGGCCTCCTCCGCCTCGGACGGAATTCTCCCCAGACGCTCAGCCCGGACTCCTCCGCCCCTGCACCCCCCGCCCCCGCCCCGATTCCGGCTCCGACTGGATCGGATCCTCCCTGCACAGACTCTTTCTCCTCCTACAGGACTCACCGGCCCCTTTCCGCACCCCTCGCCCCGACCCTGCTTCCAGCCTTAGAATCGCCCCACTGTGGGGGTTCATTCAGCTCGCCCACCTGGAAAAGCGGCTGCCTTAAAGACGGAAA
The DNA here is from genome assembly GCA_028646535.1 of Procyon lotor. Lineage (NCBI taxonomy): Eukaryota > Metazoa > Chordata > Mammalia > Carnivora > Procyonidae > Procyon > Procyon lotor. The sequence goes on along the minus strand of CM053620.1, from coordinate 45,034,130 downwards.
GGGTCGTTTGGGGGGCCGCAGGACTCGCTGCTCTGGAGCCCCTTGGAATCTTTGCTTTGGGCAGGCTTCAGTGTTTGCCGTGTTAAACAATAAAACGGTTAAAACCCAAGAGTCAGCCACTTGGCTCAGAAGGGGACTTTCTCCCGGGACAGGGACCCAGCCACCCCCGTCGCTCTCAGCCCCGCCTCTCTCCCCAGCACTGGAGGGCGCCGCGACTGGACACTGCTCCGGTCTCGGCCTAAGGGGCGGGAACTGCGGTGGTGGCCTTGGACGGCCAGACCGCGGCCAGACCGCCGGCGCAGCACCCGGGCCAGGGGCTGGGGCTGGACCCGGACCCGGCGCCGGTGCGAGTAAAGGTGCGCGCGCCCCGCCCGCGTACGAGGTTGCGGCGGTGACGTCACTAGCCCCGCCCCTGCCGCAAGGCGGCGCCGAGGCGGCGTAGGTGGAGGTAGGAAGACCCGGCTCAGGCGCGTGCGTACTCGCGGCCTCGCCCGGGGCGGCCGGCCCGGGCCCCGCCCCCGGGCGCAAGACACTCAGCGCGCTTGCGCGGCGGCGTCGGCGCCAGTTATTTCTGTCCCGCCCCCCGGTCGCGGCTCTTTCTGCGAGCGGGCGCGCGGGCGAGCGGTTGTTCGCGTGGCGCGTGGCGTGTTGTCTGAGCGGCCTTTGAGGAGGAGCGCGGTCGTCGGCGGTGGGAGGCTAGCAGGCGGCGGCCCGCGCGGCTTCCAGAGCGCCCCGCGCGCAGCGGGCGGTAGCCCAAGCGGCGCGTGGCGGCGCTCGGCCTCGCGGCGGCGGCGGCCCAGCCGTTGGCGGCGAGCGCGTCTGCGCCTGCGCGGCGGGCCCCGCGCCCCTCCTCCCCCCTGGGCGCCCCCGGCGGCGTGTGAATGGCGGCCTCGGCGGCGGCGGCCTCCGCGGCGGCGGCGGCGGCCGCCTCCGGCAGCCCGGGCCCAGGCGAGGGCTCGGCCGGCGGCGAAAAGCGCGCCGCCGCCTCGTCGGCCGCGACGGCGGCCTCGGCCTCGGCCTCGGCGGCGGCGGCGGCGGCGGCGGCGTCGTCGCCTGCGGGGGGCGGCGGCGAGGCGCTGGAGCTGCTGGAGCACTGCGGTGTGTGCCGGGAGCGCCTGCGCCCCGAGAGGGAGCCTCGCTTGTTGCCCTGCCTGCATTCGGCTTGCAGTGCCTGCCTCGGGCCCCCGGCGCCCGCCGCCACCAACAGCTCGGGGGATGGCGGTGCGGCGGGCGACGGCGCCGGTGAGTATGGTCGGGCCGCGGCGGCCCATCCCCCCATCCCGCAGGCTTTGATCCCGACTCGGCGGGGGCACTGGGCGTCGGTTCCCAGCGTGGCGATGGCAGGGGGTCACCTGAGCGAGAGGGATAGGGACCCGGGTGGTGCGTGGCCGGATCGGGTATGGGCAGTGGGTTCTGGGCCGGGTGCCGAGATGGAGTGTTCGCTTCATGTGCGATGAAGGAAGGGGGGGGGCGGTTCCTGCTTCTTCATGAGAGCATTTGGGCTTCCTCGGGATGAAGGTAGGGCTCAGTCGGGATGGGTTATAGTTTGTAGGTAAACTTGCCACAGTCTTGTTTTGTTTTGTTTTGTTTTTGGTAGTGGTGGACTGTCCTGTGTGCAAGCAGCAGTGCTTCTCCAAAGACATTGTGGAGAACTACTTTATGCGTGACAGTGGCAGCAAGGCTGCCACAGACTCACAGGATGCAAATCAGGTATGTTCTGCCCAGAAACCCACAAGAGGCCTTGGGGCATGGCACCAGCTCCAGACTGTATTCTGCGCCCACTACAAGGGTCTGGGCAGACTGCGTAGGCTAGTTAAGGCTACACTTTGTTTTAGGGTGTGTCATTTGGGGTGCAAATGTGGACCTGTTTGGCGGTTTTGTCTCTTCTGCCTTTGCCCATCAGTGCTGCACTAGCTGTGAGGATAATGCTCCTGCGACTAGCTATTGTGTGGAGTGCTCGGAGCCGCTGTGTGAGACGTGTGTGGAGGCACACCAGCGGGTGAAGTACACCAAGGACCACACCGTGCGCTCCACTGGTATGCAAGGCAGGGGGGAGCCTTGGTTATCCTACGTTTGTCCTCAGCTGTTCATGGTGCTGGTTACCGATGATGGGTGGGTCCTGGGGAGCTCTTTTGGAGGGTACCACTTGAAGGGTCTGAGGGCAGAACTCAGAAATGAGTCTGGGGCTCAGGTGTGCAGCCTCTGCAGGTCCAAGTGGAAAGGAAAAGGCCACAGGGTGGGGGTGCACTGAGGGTTCAGGCAAGCTCATCAGGGACACTTCCCTCTCCTCAGACATAGAGGATAAGCCCCAGTGGTGGAGGTGTGGGCCTGGCTTCCCTGGCATATTGCTTAAGATTCTGTAGGGGGAAATGAAGCCTCTGGTTGTAGAGGCTCTCAAGACCATCACAGAGAGTGGGTCTGAAAAGTGTTTTAACTTTGGGTCGTACGTGTTTTAAGGTTTACTTCAGGAAGGTATTTGCAGACTTCTGTAAGTGCTGGAGATGGCACAGAAAAGGGCTTGGGCGTTTTCTGAGTTTATCCTGGTTTTTGCTCCCGAGTTGTCTGTGAATGGCCTTTGGTAGTTACACTGTTGCTTCGCAGTTGTAGAGGATAGCATTGGCAGGAGGTAGGGATGGAGGCGAGAGCTGTGGGGGCATGAGGAATCAGGAACAAGGGCAGGGATTTGTAGGAGGTCCTGGGTTCAGGCAAAGAGCAGAGTGCAGGAAGGGGGCAGTGTTGGAGGACGTGCGGTCTGATTGATTTGTGTCTCAGTCATTAGTCTTGGGCAGGGATGGTGTAGCCAGGGTGTAATGGGATCGGGTAGGAAAGAGGGATAGACGGTCTCAAGCAGCTTTGTAATGGCGACAGGTTGGGAGTGGGGTGCTGTGTTGGTCTTTGGGCGGTATTACTTGAAGTGCCAAGACTCTCAGAGAGGGCACCTGACATCTCTTTCTCACCTTGAGAAGGCATGGTTTTTGAGGAAGCTGTGCTCGAACAGTCCCTGATTTGCTTTCTGTCTGTGCCAGCAAGCAAACGTTCTGTGTGCTTAGTAGCCAGCACTTCCTTTTGTGCTGGACAGAACCTGCTGCAGGTGGAGGAGGAATTGAGCCCAGTAGGAATTTCAAGGTGGAGGAGCTCTCCAGTGTGTCCACCTGGGGAAGGTTCTAGCAGCCAGAATAGCAAGTGGGAGGTCTCTGCCAAGTCTTCAGACTTTGTTGTCCAGGTCAGAAGCTGGGAGGGGAGGGAGTTGTTCTCCGGGTTACGCTCGGGGCAGAGTGTTTTGAGAGGAAGGTTTTGGGCTTACAGACCTGTGCTGTTCCCTGGCCACTGCCGCAGGGCCATTGAGTTTTCCCAGCAGACAGCCCAGGGTTGCAGGACAGGCAGGAAATGAGGCCTCAAGTTCTGTTTACTACTTGAGGTGGAGATTGCTGAGAATGAGCTTCAGCCTCACAGTTTCTCTTCCCCAGGGCCAGCCAAGTCACGGGATGGGGAGCGTACGGTGTACTGCAATGTGCACAAGCACGAGCCCCTCGTGCTGTTCTGCGAGAGCTGTGACACCCTCACCTGCCGGGACTGCCAGCTCAACGCCCATAAGGACCACCAGTGAGTACTGGGGATGCTGGTGGGTGCTGCCTCTTCTTTTCTGTGCTTAGCACCCAGGCCCACTTCTGTCTGCTGTCAGGTACCAGTTCCTGGAAGATGCAGTGAGGAACCAGCGCAAGCTTCTGGCCTCGCTGGTGAAGCGCCTCGGGGACAAGCATGCAACACTGCAGAAGAATACCAAGGAGGTTCGCAGCTCGTAAGTGTGGAAGCCAGGGCCATAGTTGGGGGCGGTCCTGGGGGAGCACCTTCCTGACCTGATTGACCCTGCCCCCCAGGATCCGCCAAGTGTCTGATGTACAGAAGCGTGTGCAGGTGGATGTTAAGATGGCCATCCTGCAGATCATGAAGGAACTGAACAAGCGGGGCCGTGTGCTGGTCAACGATGCCCAGGTACGCCCTGAGCGGGGGAGGGGATTCTGGGTCCCACCTGCGGGCTGCCGTGACCCCATTTGTGATGGGAGGGTCTTAGGGACTGGTATTCTCTGTTGGCTGTTGGCCATCTTTGGTGTTTTCTTTTCTTCACTGCTTTCTCATCTCGATCTGCAGAAGGTGACTGAAGGGCAGCAGGAGCGCCTGGAGCGACAACACTGGACCATGACCAAGATCCAGAAACACCAGGAGCACATCCTGCGCTTTGCCTCGTGGGCTCTGGAGAGTGACAACAACACGGCCCTGCTGCTCTCCAAGAAGCTGGTGTGTGCTGGTGGGCAACCAGGTGGTGGGTTCCAGGCAGGTGCCACTCAGCACCCTGCAGTCGTGTTGGCTATGTGTTCATGTACTGCTCCATCTCCAGATCTACTTCCAGCTGCATCGGGCCCTCAAGATGATTGTGGACCCTGTGGAGCCACATGGCGAGATGAAGTTCCAGTGGGATCTCAATGCCTGGACCAAGAGTGCAGAGGCTTTTGGTGTGTCCTTTTCTTAACCTGCTGGATATTGGTACTGTTCCAGACACTGGGTGGTCTTAGCTGATTTTATTTCATTTTTGCAGGGAAGATTGTCGCTGAGCGTCCTGGCACCAACTCAACAGGCCCTACATCCATGGCCCCTCCTCGGGCCCCAGGGCCCTTGAGCAAGCAGGGCTCTGGCAGTAGCCAGGTGAGCGGGGGAGGGGCGAACCCTGGTAGAGGAGGGAGGGGCATGGGGTCCTATGGGACACCTGCCCACTGAGGTCCACCTACTTTGCCCACAGCCCATGGAGGTGCAGGAAGGCTATGGCTTTGGCTCAGGTGAGTACCTCGTAGGTGGGAGAGCTTCAGTGCTTTAGGTCTATCCCTAATTTGCTGTCTCTTTCTCTTTTCTGAGCAGAGGACCCTTATTCAAGTGCAGAGCCCCATGTGTCAGGTGTGAAGCGGTGAGTTTGGCTAGCCTTTGGTGGAGCTAGCTGGGCATAGGGATGGGTGTGCTAACACCACGCTGCCCCTGCATCCACAGGTCCCGCTCAGGTGAGGGCGAGGTGAGTGGCCTCATGCGCAAGGTGCCACGGGTGAGCCTTGAGCGCTTGGATCTGGATCTCACGGCTGATAGTCAGCCACCAGTTTTCAAAGTCTTCCCAGGCAGCACCACTGAGGATTACAATCTCATCGTTATTGAGCGTGGTGCTGCAGCTGCTGCTGCTGGACAGCCTGGGACTGCTCCACCCGGGGCCCCTGGTGCCCCACCACTGCCTGGCATGGCCATAGTCAAGGTGAGCCTGCCTCAAGTGATCGTGACTGGGAGACGAACACCCGGGTCTGCACCCTGCTCAACACCTCTTATTACTACCTCCTTGCAGGAGGAAGAGACAGAGGCTGCCATTGGAGCCCCGCCTGCTGCCACTGAGGGCCCTGAGACCAAGCCTGTGCTGATGGCCCTGGCAGAGGGCCCTGGCGCTGAGGGCCCCCGCCTGGCCTCACCCAGTGGCAGCACCAGTTCAGGTCTAGAGGTGGTGGCTCCAGAGGGTACTTCAGCCCCAGCAGGTGGCCCAGGTGCCCTGGATGACAGTGCCACCATCTGCCGTGTCTGCCAGAAGCCCGGCGATCTGGTCATGTGCAACCAGTGCGAGTTTTGCTTCCACCTGGACTGCCACCTGCCGGCCCTGCAGGATGTGCCAGGGTGCGAGGCTGGTGTGGGGTCTGTGCAGGGTGGAGGGCTGGGCCAGGTTCTTTGCAGCTCCTCATTCTCCTTCCATCCAGGGAGGAGTGGAGTTGCTCTCTTTGCCATGTGCTACCTGACCTGAAAGAGGAAGATGGCAGCCTGAGCCTGGATGGTGGTGATAGCACCGGTGTCGTGGCCAAGCTCTCGCCAGCCAACCAGCAGGTGAGGGTGGGGGCCTTCTCCCTTGGGTGGTGCTCGGCAACCCTCCCCAACCGTGGCTCTGATGTCCTTTGTCCTGTGCATAGAAGTGCGAGCGTGTCTTGCTGGCCCTGTTCTGTCATGAGCCCTGCCGGCCCCTGCACCAGCTGGCTACTGACTCCACTTTCTCCCTGGTGAGTCTTGGGACTTAAAGGGAGGGTAGGGGGAGGACCTGCCTGGCCTCACCTTCAGCTTGTGGCTTTTGTCTACAGGATCAGCCTGGCGGCACCCTGGACCTAACCCTGATCCGCGCCCGTCTCCAGGAGAAATTGTCACCTCCCTATAGTTCCCCCCAGGAATTTGCCCAGGATGTGGGCCGCATGTTTAAGCAGTTCAACAAGCTGACAGAGGTGAGCTTGGGGAGAATGGGGTTGGGGGTAGGGCGAGGGGAGATGGGAGGAGGGAGAGGTAGGACCCATCCAGTACAATCTGCCCGGCTTAGGACAAGGCAGACGTGCAGTCCATCATCGGCCTGCAGCGCTTCTTTGAGACTCGCATGAACGAGGCCTTTGGTGACACCAAGTTCTCAGCTGTGCTGGTGGAACCCCCGCCGCTGAGCCTGCCTGGTGCTGGCCTGAGTGCCCAGGAGCTATCCAGTGGTCCTGGTGATGGCCCCTGAGCTTGTGGCCTCTCAGGCCAACCCGGCCTGACTCCGTTCTCTGTCCTGTCAAATCCCTCCCCCCACCCTCCACCCCCCCCTTTGGTGGCCTGGCTCCTACTTCTTGGTGGCCCCATCCCCCAGCCCCTCACGATATGGTTTTTACTTATGTGGATTTAATAAAAACTTCACCAGTTCCTCACGCCTTTGTTGGTGGGGGCAGTGGTCCTGGGGCCTGATCTCTACAATTCCCTCACCATGCCCTGGTGGATGGAGTAGGTGTGGGGCAGCCTCGGGTGGGTGGAAGGGTTGCATGGTGCACATGCTGGAGGGTTTGGAGCCCCCGTAGGTGGTAATGCCCAGGCTGCTCTGGGCAGGCAGGGTGTAGCCCCAGATACATGCTGTGTGGTGGCTATTCTTCCTGAGTGCTTCCTGGACTTGGATGTAACCGTTTCTCATAACGAGACGGCACCACAGTGAGCTGGGTGGGCTGAGGATCCCTGGCAGAAAAGCCCAGACATCAGGGTATCTGGGAAGTCCACTGTCTTGGAGGTGATAGGCACTAGAGGCCAAGAAGCTCCCAAACCTTGAACATCCTGGAAAGACTTGACCTGTCAACTCCTGCCACAAAATCCTGCTACAAACACAACAGCCTTCCTTATCCTATACCCCAGTGCATCTGGCATTTGGCCTTCTGCCGTGCATGTTAGTGTGTTTTTACCAAGCCCTGTATGTGAGCTCTGCCAAGGGACCCCAGCCTGGCCCACATCCGGCCAGTCACACAGGCCTAGGAATTAGTGTCCAATCTTTTATTACAGAAGTACAATGAAACTGTTGGGCACCCACTGCCCGCCTCCCACTGGGATGGAATAGGGTGATCAGTCCCTCCGCAGGTTCTTGAGCCGCTCCTCCAGGTCTGCGTCGGCATCTACTAGGGCTGAGGCTGCGGCCTCTGCCTTCTTGCCGCTGGCAGCCACACTGAGTGAGCCTCCGGTGGAGGGGAGGTCTACAGAGAGTGGGAGTTAGGAGAGCTCCTGTAGAAAGGAATAATGCTGGGAGCAGGGGCTTCAGGGGTCGTGTCTGGACTGTTGGGTGGGACAGGGCCCAAAGTTTGGTGCACTCACTTGACAGCTCGTCTGTCAGGCTCAATCCCAGCTCGTCCAGGACCTGGGACACAACGGCGTCACTTGGGAAGAGAGAAGAACTTTATGAGGGCCAGGCATGTGCGAGGACCAGGCATCCATCCCCATCCTCCCCACACCTGGTGTCCCCCCCTAACCTTTCTTCTTCATCTTCCTCATCACCCATGGCATCATCAATGGCATCATTCATCATCTCCTCCTTCATGTCCATGATCTCAGCCTGCCGCTCAAATTCCATCATGATCTTCTGGATCTGAGGCAACTTTAACTGGAAGTGGGGTGGTGGGGAGGGTTAGTTGCGGGACAGTTGGAGGGGGAGGAGGGGATTAGGAGAGGCGTACCTGTCTGTTCATGGTGCCCATGGCTTTGGTGACCCCCTTCATAGCTTGCGCCATTGAGTTGTTAGACTTCAGTGTCTGGATCTTCAGGGACACAGCTTGGATGTTGGCCCGCATCAACACAAATTTGCGCACGTAACGCCGAGTACGCACCAGGTCTTTTGCCATGATACGCACAGCATCCTGGGGAGTGGACAGAGGGGACAGAGTGGGCCAAGTGAAGATGCTCGCTCCCACTGCACCATTCCAACTGATGCTTTTGGACATTCACATGTGGTCACTGCCACCTCCCTCCACCCATCATCCTTAGGCCTCTTGGGTCCTCACTCCACAGGCTCCTTTGTACACTTACCTCTCTGACGACCCAGACTCTGGAAAGAAGTCTGGACTCCCTCTATATAGGGGCCCTTTTCCCTCCGTATCTACAGTCACGCTCCCTTGACTTCCAGTACCTATTGCCGAATTTCTGTCCCGCCACCTCACACAAGCTCATACCTGAAGCACTTTATCCCAAATATAAATCTATTCATAGCTCAGCTTTTGGCTTCCCCAAACATCTTCCTTGCCTTGCCTATCCTGGCAAACAGAACCTCTTCAACCCACCTGCTTAGGTTCAAACTCTGTCACCTGTCACAGGCTCTGCTCCCCACTAGTTCAGGCTGTCTCCCATTTCTTTTACTGACTTCCAGATCACAGTGAATTACAGGCCACATCTCTCTTGCATTAAACCTTTTGACTCCGCTCCCACTGGAGCCCATGATTTCAACTGGTCTGGGCTACCCTGTACTCCTGAGTTCACCTACCACTCCCTCATGGAACATTTGCTGCCTCCTCTGTTTGACCCTCACAGGCTCATTCTCTCTGTGTCACCTAGAAGGCAGCCTTTCTGGATCTCCAAAATAGGGAAGCCTGGCTCACCCTCAATTTCTCTCAAAGCACCTGTTGGTGTCCTGTCACGCTCCACTGTTACAGCAGTGCCTGACTAAACCACAGCACCTAACCCTGTGTCCCAGCCTGTGCCAAACTGAGCTCACCATCTGGCCCTGCTTGGCCATCTTCTTGATGTCTGCGATGATTTTCTTCTCCTGGGTCTCTAGCTTCTGTCGCTCACGGTCCAACTCTCGCATGGCACGGTTCAGGGCTCGCTGATTCTGCCTCAGCAGCTCCTCTGGCGTTTTCCGGCGCCCAAACAACAAATCCATGGTAGGAGACCACCAGTGGGCTTGTGACAAGTGTGAAGCCTAGGTGCAAAGTGGTGTGGGGCCCAGAAACAGGGCAAGAAGCAAAACCAGGGTCACGATGTGTATTTGGGGAGGTAGTTGGGGGGACTTGCAAAATGCGAAGGGGTTAGCAGGGAGAGGAAAGGTTAAGGAAAGCCAAAACCTAGCCTGGAACACTGAAGTAGCCCCACGGATACAAATGGGGCCAGCAAAACCTGAAAGTCATCGGCAACGTACCCACCTCAGCCCTTCATAGTGCCCCAAAGGAGGTAACTGGAGGGTGAGGCCCTGGAATGTGGTGGATCAAGAATGGAAGTGGAGGTGTGAGGGTGCACTGGGGCATCTGGAGCCTGAGCGCCAAGAACAGGGTCCGACGGGATGGCAAGGAAAGTGGAGGGCCTGAGTGCCAAGAACAAAGTATGAACTCGCATTCGGATTGGTGGGGGGCTGAATGGGGAGGGAGCCTGGGTGCGAGTAATACGGTTGTGGGGCGTTGGGGCACCCAGTACACTAAGGACATGATGGACGCTGGGGAGCTCTGAGGATCTGGAAGAAACTGGGGTCCTCAAGGACCCCTGTACGCCCGGAACGGGATGATGGGCTATGGGGCGCCTTGTTCAGCACAGAACCTGGGGGGCGTTGGGAGCCCCGCACACCGACAGCAAGGTGCCTCGACGATGAGGCTAGGGTCCCGTGCATGGGCCACGCAGTCGAGACCCCGGCGAAGAGACCCTCGTATGCCGTCGCCCACGCACCCACCCGGGACCCGCGGCCCGGCAGGGGCCACTCACCGGAGCTGGGACGGAATCCGCTTCCGCTTCCGGGTTACGCTCCTCTCACTCGGCTCTCCGGCGCACCCACCAACGATCGCCCCTCGGTTCTCTCTGCCGTCTCCGCCGTTTCCGGAAGAAACGGTATGACGTCACACGCACCGCACCACCGGCGCCCGGAACGGTGGGCGGGGACAAGAGCGCGCGTGCGCAAGGAGGCCGGCATCCAGGCGCATGCGCACCAGCTTCCGTCCCTCTCGGGCCAGCTCTGAGGATGTTCCATAGGTTCCAACTGAGCCAGGCCTGGGATTCCCAGTCGCGCTGGGTTGGTGCATCTTCGGGTGCCTTCCGTCTGGCCACCCCAGAGGTCCCGCATCCCACCACCGCACCCACTAGAGGGCCCAGCTCATCCGACGGACACCGACGTTTCCCTAATGTTTCTGGATCTCAGGCACCTGGTAGCACCAGGGAGGGTTCTTGGTGAGCCCACTCATGGCAGGAGGGGGGGAAGAGCTGGAGATGGCACGGACTTTCCTCTATACTGCCTTATCAAGCAGAAAGCGAGTTGTTACTGGTCCTTCCCCTCGCCAGTCATAGACTGGGATTCATCCCACACAGCCTGAGGCTTGGGGTGTTGCCCCCCTATTCCCCCCAAGGGCTGTTTCAGGCACGGGGGAGCTTGCTGTGGGGTGCCCCAGTGCCACCTGTAACCACACATCTCCCACCACTCTTACTGCAAGAGCTCTAGTGGACATCACCTGCCCCTCCCACCCCCACAGAAGGAAGAGGCAGAGGCCATGCAGTAACATTCCCCTTTAATAGCCTGGTGGGACCTCCAGAGGTGGAGGGGTGGGGTGCCCGAGCCCCAGCCACCCAGTCCCGTTGGCCACCCACCCCAGAGCCCAGAGTGGGGGGCTGGACAGCACCCAGCTGGGGGCTAGACAAGCCAATTCATTTCCCATCGCTGAGCAGGTCGGGGGAGGCAGCGCCGACCTTAATCACATGGTGGTTAAAAAAAAAAATAATAACTAGGAGCGGGTGGCAGGGAGGGGAGGCAAGGCCAGGGCATGGGATTCCCCCACCAGCCACCCCATGCCCCCCACCTGTGGCCCCCAATAAATATTTGCAGGGGACGCCGGGGCTGGTGGCCCTGGCAGGGGTGGGTGTGCGCCAACCCTATTTCAGGCAGCGCTCGAAGTAGGTGGAGCCGATATAGCCACCCCGCATGGAGCGCTGCACATTCTGCTCAAACAGCCGCCGGTTGTTCTGCAGGACCTCAGCGGCCTCCTTGTTCAGTGGGTCTTCGGGGTTGGGCTCCTGTGGCCGGTATGGGTGGGGGTCAACAGGCCCTAAGAGCAGAGAGGGCCAACCTTCCCCAGCCTCACCCACCCACCCCTACTCACCAAGAAGAGATACTGCAGGCCATAAATTATGGAGTTTATCGTAAGGACTGGCTTCCAGTCCTCTCTGTGGACAGAGAATCGGGGTCAGGGGCTGGTGAGTGGATCGCCAGCAACAGAGCCTGCTGGGACTGAACAGGTCAGGCCCAGGGCACAGGACAGTGCAGATGTGAGAGGCTAGGAGGAGAGCACACAGTAGGATAGGCCAGGGAGAAAGCTAAGGTCAAGACTTGAGAAAGAAAATATGGAGATGAAAAGACAGAAAGCCACAAACCACAAGAGGGAGGGAAGGGACAGAAGCCGGAACGATCTAAAGTCAGGGCCCTCACCTGAGGATGTTGAGGCAGACGTTGCCCTCGAGGTCAATGTTGGGATGATAGACCATCGTTTCACACTTCACCTTGGGGGGGTCATGTGGGTAACCCTGGCCCACCTGGCTCCAAGAAGAGAGAGAAGATAGACAGGTGCCCTAGCAGTGCCTGGCTGGGGCAGGCCTCAGCTGTTGCCTCTATCCCTGCCCACCTGGGACTCACCTTAAAACTGAACACAAACTTCCCGCTCTTGTAGAAGCCCTGAGGGGAAAGAGAAAAAGTCTTAGGACACCATCCTGCAGGGCCTGTCAGCTAAGCCAGGTCTCCCAATTCCAGGTGTCTGTCCCCCCTACCCCCCGCCGCCCCAGCCCCCTGGTCCATGCCTGGGAGTCCAGCTGAGTGTGCCCTTACCTCATCAGGACAGATAACCAGCTTGAAGTTGAGGAGA
>CM053620.1:44999167-45021466 GCA_028646535.1 Procyon lotor | reverse complement strand
CCCCACCCCCATCCTCCGACCCCCTACCCTTCTGGATCCGCAGCTGCGCAGCCGACGCCTTCTTGCTGCTGCCCTTGGTGCCGCCCGCCGACTCCTCCTCCTTCTTCTGCTGCTTCAGCGAGAACAGCTTGATCATCCTGCCGCCGCCGCCGCTGCCGCCGCTGCGGGGCCCGGGACCCCGGCCACCCGGCCCCCTGCCGCCGCCCGCGCCGCCTCCGCCACTCGAACCCGCCTTCGCGGCCTCCTCCGCTGCTGCTGCCGCCCGCCCGGCCTGCCGCGCCGCTCCGCGCCCACCGCGCGGCCCGCGTCGGCTCCCGTAGTCCGGCTCCGGCCTGGCCCGGCGCCTCGGGCTCGCTCGGCGGCGCTCGGGCCGACTCGGCTGTTCTCGGGCCCGCTCAGCCCCGCCCCCACCCGGCCGCTCCCTCCTCCCCCTCGCCCGCTTAGGTCCCCTGAGGCTCAGCTGCGGCCGCGCCGCCTGTCTGTTCACTCGCTCCCACCGCGAGGGGGTGCGGCTCGAGGGGAAGGAGGAGGCGGCGGCCGCGGTGGCGGCTGCCGTGTACTAGAAGAGGTTCCGCTTCCGCGGCAGCAGCGGCTTCGGCGCGGAGGTCCGCAACGGCCTCGGGCGCCCCACCGCTTCGGATATTTCCGCCGCTTGCCCACTTCGGCTCTTCTCGCCCGGCCTGCGCTGTGCGCCTGCGCAGCCGCCGCCGCCGCCGCCGCCGCCGCCGCCGCCCCGCGTTGCTCAGCGAAAGGTCTTGATATTCGGACTTGTTCGGCTGGGCTCGGGTATTTCCGTTCGTGCCGGCCGTCCCGCGGTCATTTCCGGGGACGCTCGCGGGTCCCGCAGGGGCGGTGCCGCCGCCATCTTTAAGTAGGGCAGATGCAGGTTCCCTTGGCTCGTAGTGCGTTTGTGCAGACTGCGGCGCGGGTGGGTCCTACGAGGCCCTTGCCCCTGGAGATCACGGAGGCAGGGTGACCACGGCGGGCCGGAGTCGGGCGCCCTCGGTGTCCCATCGTAAACGCCACGCGCTCGCGGAGATTCTGGCTGAGGTAAACTAGCAAATAAAATGTGTGTGGTGCTAGATAGAGAGTGGTAAGCACTTCCGGAGTTGACCCGGGTGGACACTGGCTAGGACGTGGGGCGGGGGACCTCCCGCAGCCGGGCCTGAGTTCCCGCGGAGACGCCCTGCGACCTCCCGCCGCCTGTGCGGCCGCCGCCGCTCCAATCGCACCCCGCGCGGCGGGCCTCGGAGGGCGGGAGGAAGCGGAGCGGGGCGGCCGTCGCCGCTGAAACGGGCCAGCGGGTGAGCGGTGCGGCCAGGGGTCGGGTTGTGGGGTGGAGGGGGTGGGAGGGGTGGAGGGGGTGGGGTGAGGGTGGGGCGGGGTGGGAGGGGGTGAGGCGCGTGGGGGGGCGGGAGCGGCCGGCCCAGCGCCGCCCTTTCCGGCCCCGAGACTGCCCGCCGCCGTCTCCCGGAGCCCCGGGGAAGCAGCCGTGACCGCCCGGTTGGGCGGGCGTGCTCCCGGGCTCCTCTCGGCCTCGCCTCGGGGGAGCCGCCCTGACGCCCGTTCACCCCCAGCGTCTCCTCAGCCCCGACCTGCTGTCCGTCTCGGCCCCTGGCATCGCCTCCACCTTTCCCGAGCTTGGGCTGGCCCCAGCCTCCTTAGGGCCCCCGCCCCCGTCCTTTGGGTGTTCGGGTACCGTGGACGTCCCGGGCCCCTCGGACTGCCCCCTCTTGAGGCCCTTCCGTCCTCGGTACCGCCATCCTAGACACCCCTTTTGTTCCTCTGGTCGCCCCGTTATCCCAGCCTCACATTCCCAGCGTCCCTTCTTGGTCCGAGAGCCGAGTGCTGCGGAGGTGCCAGGATGAGGATGAGGACTCAGCACACGGCCCAGGTTTGGGGCTGACCCTGCGACCACCACAGCGCTCCTGGGCTTCAGCCATGGCTGGTCATGGGACTCGGATGGCCCTCCAGACTCAGTCGGCCTCTTCCTCTACTCCCTCCTCTCTCTTCTCGGTCGCGCTGGTTTTCTTATCCTTGCAGGGGCATTGCCAGGTGAGGGTTGATGACCATGGGGCTTCCTGTTGGTCAGCCCAAACCACGTGTCTGTCCTCAGGCCAGTTTCTGAGGCCCATCGGTTGAAGGCCCATCTGAGGGTAGGGTATTGGTTCCCTGGAGAGGTGCTGCTTGCTGCACTAGCCATAGCTAGATTCTTGTGGTCTCTGACCGCATGGTTTTCCTACCACCAGTGGGGAAGACCTAACCATGCAAGAAAATGCCGGGAAAAGGGGCCATGGGGCCTGGACCAGGGAGGAGGGGATAGCTGACCTGAGGCAGCTTGGGTTGGAAGTGGTGCCCCTGTGTTTTCCTTGTTACTCTCATGGCACAGGTGGGTTGAGTGGTAAGGGTGTGTGTACCCTTTGGGCCTGCATCCTCTTGGGACGCAGCATAGGGCTCCACATATCAAAGGTCCTGAGGGAAGCTGGGGCTGGCACCTGGAGGGATTGGGCAGCATATGACAGGTGAAGAGTGAGGGTGCAAGTGCACTTCGGGCATCAGCAGAGCCTCTGGGACCTCTCACTAAGAATCTAGGGTCTATCTCGGAAAGGAGTGGCAGGAGTGGGCAGGGAAGGAAGGCCGAGGGCTGTGGGCCTCCAGGCTGGAGATGGGTGGCTGGGATCAGGGCAGTGCTGGGGGATGGAGAGGATTGGACAGATTTGGGAAGTTTAAGGTTGGGGGTAAGAGTAACTGGATGGATGTGGCATGGGGAGGTTGCGCTTGGGAGCAAACAGTATGGGCTCGGGTACAGATGAGCCAGGGACAGGCTGGCTGGGCCCTGTTGTAGCTTCCCCTAGATGACCAGTTGCCTTAGGGGTTCCTCTCCGGACTTCCTCCAGTGGTTCTGGCTGAGTGAGACCAGGCCAAGTGGTCATTCTGTCCAAGCCCTCAGCCCTGAGGATAGTATGGTAGCACTTGAGTTCACAACCCCCAGCCTGGCTTGCAGGGCTGACCCTAGCCAACTGCAGAAATGGCCCTTCGCGGGGGGGACTCTCACATCACTTCATGTTTCTTTCTCAGAGGACTGGGTCAGCGGGTGGGTTTTTTGACTTACGACTTTGAGCATGGGGCCCTGGCCTGTCGTCTCCATGCCTTTCAGGTGTGTTGAAATTTTTATTGGTGTAATTTCAAGTTCTTAAGTGGTCATATGTGTGCAGATTTCTCTTTATGTTCTTCAGACACCAAGATCATCAAAACACGAGAGTGAGCTTTCTTGTTCTCTTTGTTTCTGATTATAAAACTCACACAGGATTTGAAAAAAAAAAAGAAAAATCCCATGTTACAGGATTTATAAAGTTCTGGCAATACCCAACCTCACAGCACTAGCTACCCTTGGTGTTTGTGCGCCTTCCTTAATCTGTGACTCCTAGCCTTCACCCCGGGACCCAGTGACTGCCTTCTTCTCCTCTGATGAGTATATCCCAGGTCAGGGGCCTTAGAGTTCTGTTTGTGGTTGAAGAGGATAGAAGTGTTGGCATAGGGCCCAGGGGACCTCCCCCTACCCCCTGACTGTGCCACATGGCAGTACCCTTACGTGGGGAGCTGTTGACTTTGCCAGATGTAGATGCCAGAGTGGCCATGGTCCTGGCTGGGGGTAGGCCAGGGGGGTGGTGGAGAGAGGGGTGGAGTAGGGGAGGGAAAGAGGCAGGGAACACACCTGTGGGATGGCCACTGGAAGCTTCTGGCCGGGGCTGGCTTGTCTTCTTTCCCTGATTTCAAGACCCCAGTCTTGTAGTAGAGTCTGGCTGTATGCCTGGAAGAAGCTTGGACACACGAGCCTCAAAAGGTGGTTCTTAGAACCCCTTAGGCCAAGGGCAGGTTGACACCTGCCTAGAGTAGGCTTTAGGTCCCAAGCCAGATCCTGATGCGTGAAGATTTTTTTCTTTGGCACTGCTTCTCATCCTGCTTTGGCACCTAGGGTACCCACTGGTTGGGGGTGGGGCTCTAGGTCAAGAGCCTGGACAGTGGGGTGGAAGGGAAAGATAACTAGGGCAAGAAGCAATGGCATGTGGAAAGTCCAGAGGGTTCCAGAGAGGCCAGCCCAGTGTGCCAGCCACCGAACCTGTGCTGGTAGCATCTGTACTTTCCCGTAAGCTGCTCACAGCTGTGTTTCCTGTGACTCGCCCCTGAACACTTTCTTCACAGAGACCACCACCCAGTGTGGGGGAGCCCTTGGGGGTTGCACACCCTGCCGGGGTTGGCGGCCACTGTGGCTCACGGAATGTGAATGATCCCTAGAGGGCTAGGGAACTGGCCTGGGCCCTCCCGTGGACGTTGGAAAACTATCCCACGGGGAAGCCCTCAGCAACCGCACGCGGTCAACATGCATGAAAGAATCTAGATTTCCAGGTAAAACCTAGCTTTTATGCCTAAGAAATGGCTTCCTAGGGTTAAAGTTTTATAAACACATCCTCAGCTCTGGCCTGCTGGGCACCAGTTTGCTACTTGTACTGCCCTTGATGATCTTGGCTGGCAGGGGAAAACTGGGCCATTTCTCACCTGGCAGTCGGTGTCGCCCCAGTTGTGCGGGTTGAAGGCGTCATGGGCCAACAGCGCAGGAGCCATGGTACAAGGTGGCACCAACAGACCCTGGACGGGGCTGCTAGGAGTCCATGGCTCTCCCAGAGACTGCACGGTTGCCGAAGTGGGGGGTGGGGGTGGAGGGGGAGGCACCGAGTGGGTAGATTTCCAGACCCACGTTCCGTCTGCTGTTTATTGAGCACCTACTGGGAGCCAGGGCCCGGTGGG
The DNA here is from genome assembly GCA_028646535.1 of Procyon lotor. NCBI lineage: Eukaryota > Metazoa > Chordata > Mammalia > Carnivora > Procyonidae > Procyon > Procyon lotor. Next base: position 45,016,660 of record CM053620.1, on the reverse strand, counting down.
CCCGCCTGTGCCCACACTTGATCAGAGGCCTCGCAACAAGCCCGTGAGGTTAGTGTTCGGAGCGAACGTCCCCCCAAAGAGCCAGAGCGGAGACGCAGAGGAGCGGGTACGGTGCGTGCTGGTCACTCCGCACTGTGGACACGCTGGTGCTGGAGGAGCTTGGTGCTCTGGCTGAAGCGGCGGCCGCAGTCCTGGCAGGCGAAGGGCTTCTCCCGCCGGTGCGTGCGCAGGTGCTGCGTGAGCGTGGGCCGCTGGCGGAAGGCCTTGCCGCACTCGGCGCAGGCGAAGGGCCGCTCGCCGGTGTGGATGCGCCGGTGCTGCGTGAGGTTGGAGCGCTGCCGGAAGCTCTGGCCGCACTCGGCGCAGTGGAAGGGCTGCTCGCCTGTGTGCACTCGCCGGTGCTCCTCCAGGCGCGCGCTGCGCACGAAGCCCTGCCCGCAGTCGCTGCACACAAACGGCCGCTCCTCCGTGTGTGTCAGTTGATGGCGCAGAAGGTGCGAGCTTCGGCTGAAGCTTCGGCCGCACTCGCTGCACGCGAACGGCCGCTCTCCCGTGTGTATCTTCTGGTGCCTCAGTAGATTGCTGCGCTGGCTGAACACCTTCCCACACACGTCGCAGCGGCCACCCCGCCCCACCGCGGGGCCTGTGCTGGGGCGGCCCCGGCCTCGGCCTCGGGTCCTGGGCGCGCGCCAGCGGCCAGCGGCCAGCACGGGGCCCAGGAGCTGCCGAGGACCCTCGTTCGTGGGGTTCTGCTCACCTCCGGGGCCACTGGGGAGCACAAGTGCGTGTGAGAAGCCACTTTCACGGGAGGGTGACCGGAGTCGGTCCGTGAGGCCGGCCATGCCGAGGTCCCAGGGGATGTGGAGGTGGGGGCTCACAGTGCCTGGGCCGGCAGAGATGCTATCCATGTGGAGGGAAAAGCCTGCATTGCACAAGGGGATCCACTCAGTCACCCTGAGAGAGGTGTGCCTGGACCCACTCCAGCCCATGGTAAATAGAGTGAACTAGAGGGACCTGGAACTAGCCAGTGAGAGGTGGCAGGGGCAAGGATTCTTTCTGTGCATGCCACCCTAAGGAGGCAACAGTGGGACAGAACCTAGCACGAGGAAGATTAAGAAGATGGGGACAAGCTCTCCAGGCCTGGCTTAAGTTTGCAAAAATCACCTTTCTGGAAGGGCTGTAGGACACATATGGGGCAGGTGGCCCTGGACTAGTGTTGATGGTTTCTACAAATACACAACAGGAAACGGGGATGGGAGGGGGGTAGGTGGTAGGACTTCGGTCTGATGTGCCTTGCTCAAGATGAGTCCATGGGGCATCTGAGGGACAGAGACCACACGCAGGCTGTGGGGTGCAGGAGTTGCGGCTCAGTCTGCAGGGAACTGTGAACATGGGCGCTGTGGCGTATGCACAGCACCGAGCCCTGGCCCTGTGTGTGACCAAGTAAGAGTGGGTCCTAGCTGCGCTGTAGCAGCGTGAGATGCTGTGTGAGGAAGGAGGTGTGTGCAAATGCCACTGAGAAGCAGGGGCCAGCGAAAGAGGAAGGCCGGAGGAAGTTAAATCAGGGAGACCAAGATAATAGCAAGGGCCTCAGTGGGTGACAGAAAATCCGTAAGTTGTCAAAGAAAAGTCATAAATTACACTGCATCAGAGGAAATCATTGGTGCACAGCAAAGACAACCCTGGAGCCAAAAAATGAATGACAGATTTTCCAGAAGCAAAGGACTAATTAAACTTCTAAGTAAAGAGCTCCAATTAATCAACAAGACCTGTGACCTGATAAACACAGGCAAAAGATGTGAACGGGAAAGGAAATGTAACTAATGCTATATCCCATAAAATATGCTACGTTCACTCCTGAGAAAGTGCACATTAGAGCTGTACTCGACCACCATTTTCATACCCTCCCCAGAGGAACTCAAGTGTTTGCGTGCCTTGCTGGTGAGCATTTAATGGGAGTCAGTGGGGCAAAATACATTAAAATAGCAAATTTCTCACACTTCGGTCAGCAATTTCACTTTTATGCACTTCAACGGTTGTGTCCTCCACTGTCCAAAATGACCTCTGTATGAGGTTTCTCAGTTTGCCACTGAAAATCCACCCTAAGGGGTGTCAGAAGGGGCCTAGACGGGCAAGCGTCTCCACAGTGAGCCACAGTGGGGCTCCATGCAGCCGTCCAGATACGAGGGTATTTGTTGCTGTGGGAAGGTGCACAAGAAAGCGTCAGGTGTGAAACACGGTGATTTGGCCTTCGCATGTGTTTTAAAGGTGACAAAAGTATGTATTTGAATTTGTGTTTGCTCTTTTATGCACAAAATCTTTTTGGAAGGACACAAGACTGTAACACAGGCAGGAGAGGGGCATTCTACTGTGTACTTCCTCGCGCCTTTTGCATTTTCTAGCGTGAATACATTAGCTATTCAGTGAAGACACTGGCTGCAGAGATGGTTGGTTGAGGGGGGAGGAGAGCTGCCAGGCGTCCTGAATGGAGAGACCCAGGGTTCTGAAGGTAGTGAGTGTCTAAGGTTGGGAGCTTGGCTGCGATGGAGAGAACAGGGCTGTAAAGAAGGAACTCGCCAAGGAGTCTGCGGTGGTGCCGCCAGTGCTCAAAGACTCTGGGGTTGTGAACTGAGAGAGAAGCAGGTCCACGTAGGAGGCGGTGGTCAGCCACAAAGCACAGGGCTGAGCCTGGCCAGCCAGCTGAAGACTAAAACAGCACGTGGGGGATGGGCCACATCCTCCGCCCTCACCTCCAACATGCAGAAATGACAACGAACTGGAGACAGATGAGAGATATTTTGGGCGATTCCAAAGGAAGGAAGGACAGTTGGTGAGGTTTGGGAATCCAGAGCCTGTGCAGTGAGCCAGGCTCTGTCGTGAAGCTGGGGGTTGAGGACGTGGCTAGGGTAGGGCAGTCCACCCGCAGACCTGGACAGGAAGAAGCTGCTTGCTTTTGGCTGGGTTCTGGAAGCCTCCTCACGGAACATCCTGGGGCCCAGATGATTCTTTCACTTCAGGGCTATGATGGATCCTGTGGCAGTCTCTCACCTACCATGTGGGGACAAACAGGAAGCTCCTACAGCTATGACGGGCAGACTGTCAACAGTGCAACTAGGCGGAGAATTCACAGCTGAAGAAACCAAACTAGGTACCCAGTTTGGAAAGGACACTAAAGTAAGTCCAAATCCTCAAAGGACGTATCAGCATCCACGAAACAAGGACAATATGAAAAAAAGACTTTGAATCCTTATTTGACAAAAAATATAGCAAGTGAGGACTTCTGGTTAATAATGGTATCTATTTATACTTCCATCCTCAAACAACAGTAAAAACGACAACAAAGTTTTTCTGTTTGTTTGTTTCTTAGGGCATAACATCCACAAAGATTAAAGAAGAGGAAAGGAAACAAACTTCTGACCTTTTCTGTTCTGGAAAGCGGAGGGGCAAATAGTAACTGTAGCAGATTGTCAAGGTGAATACTAAGCCAGCAGTGAGGAAAACGGAAAGAAAAAAATCAATCTGTGTGACCCTGAAGTTTGGGAGTTCGAGGTACCAGGCAGGCTGGCCATGGAGGTGAAGGGGCAGGGCCACCAAGCACGCTGGGGAGGCTGTTCAGAATTGCAGCATGGACCAGCCCTGGGCTCTGCACAGAATTCTGAGCAAACAGCGGGCACTGCTGTAGCTCTGATTCCGGGATCTCTTCTCTCACCTTGGGAAAAGGCTGGGTTGGGGGTGAGAGACCACACTGAGGAAGCAATGTAGCCAACAGCCAAGTAATACGCGTTCCCGAAACAAGGGAACAAAGCAACGGAGGGAAAAGAAATCAGACAGTTCAAGCCAGTTTCCCACAATTGAGAGGGTTGAATTTCAAACAGAAAGGGCTTACCAACAACGATGATGAAAAAGCTCTGAAACTGAATTAGTAAAAAGGATTCTTCATGCAGCCCAGCTAGCCTAACAAGAGAACGTTAGATAAGTGTGTTTTAAGAGATGTAGCATCTCAGAACTTTTTATCTGTCATACCAGAGTTCCCAGGAAGGTCCACTAGAACAGGGGAGGAAACCAAGAAAGAGGAGGGGTCCAGGGAATCAGGAAGAAGAGGCAGAGAGACTGGATGATGGCAGACCGAGAGCAGTATAGCTGAGGTGGACAGGAGGGGGGCCTCTGGTCTCCTTTCTGTCCTGCTTGATCCACGCCCTCTGTCAGGGTCCCTCCTGCCCACCCACTGTCTACTGACCTGCTGTCCTTGCAGATCCAGACTCCCCCTCCCCTGCTACCCAGTCAGTAGGGGCAAACCCAGACTGCCAGGGCTGAGAGAGGGTGGGGGTGTGGGGAATACAGGCCCTGCTCTCAGGTTTTACTGTGGTGGGGAGGCGCAGCTGGAGGGAACCTGAACTCAGCAGAGGGCTTGATGGAAACCCCAAGAGCCTACTCCATGCCAGGGGAGAGCACAGAAGGTTACATGCTGCAAGAAACCGTCCACGGGACGGAGGGGCTTGGAGATGTTGGACTGAGAGGGCAACATGAGCAGGGCCAGGAGTGGGCCAGGTGAATGTGGTGCTGCCCGTGTAGAGGGCCCAACCCCACCATGCCCGGTCTCACTCACCTGGAGGGAAGATGCCCCCAGCTTCCTCCTGCCACAGGGCCCCAGGATGCTCCCTCCATGAAGGCCCCTCAAGTCCAATCTCGCTGTCGGGATAGGCCTGGTCCAGCACTAGTTCACAGCCCTGAAACCACAGTGGTCACTGCTCGTCTATGCCTAGCGAGGCTCAGGGAGGGACCTACCTGACCCCCGCCCACTGAGGCTTCCCAGACAGGGAGGATGGCCTGTATGGGGCTCACCTGGGCCTCTTCAGGCAGGAGAGTGGAAGTGGCTTCCTGCGGATTGGCTAGAGCCCCAGGATCCAGAAGCTCTGTAGAGGAAGGTTGGGGTCAGGTGGCCCAAGGATACCCCCACCCCACTGCCCTCCTCAGTGGTATGCCAGATGCTGGAATCCAGGCGTGCAGCCGGAGTAAGGCAGAACCCTCTGGAAGGCCACAAGAGAAGCTGTAGCAGGATGAGACAGGCTCAGGGCACAGTTTGTGCCCTGCACCGCTGCATGAGCCCTGGGCAGGATGGCCAGCGAGGGTGGAGAGGAGCACTGCACCGTGGTCCACACAGGAATGATGGAGAGTGTGGGAGGCCAGCTCTGGCATTGGCCTGGAAGGAGTAATATAGGGAGGGGCTGCCCCCCAGCACCCTGGGGTCCTCCCTCAGCCACATCCACCTACATTCAAGCCTGCTGCCTGCTTCCCAGAGACCAGTTACTGTCTCCCAATGGATCTCCTTGGGAGTGAACCCCACTTGCCCCCACCCCAAAACCCCAACAGCCTGCCCCATTGCCAGAGAAGAGCACAGAAACATAGCTGTGAAGGTCAAACTTGGCACGAGAGAAGCAGTGATGGCCACTGGCTAGGCAGGATGGGAGGTGGGGGGGAGGGACACCAGTGCATAACAATAGTTCCGTCCAGCAGGCAACCTTTAGGCTGTTGAAGCCAGGCTCCTCTTGTCTACCCCATCAGGCTTTGGGCCATGCCTGCCTAGCCCACCCTCACCTGGGTCCTCCATAACCGCGGGCTCCTCTTTCACCCGAAGGCCCAGTGGTGACTCCTGCGTAGCTTCAGATGGTGTCCTAGGCCCAAGTTCTGGAGTCTGAGGCTCGCTTTGAAGGAGGGGCTGGAAATTGGAGGGCTCCATCTTCTCTGATAGCACCTCCTGACCCTGCACTTGGACTGTGACCTGGGAAGGTGCCCCTCACCATTAGGGACCCATGCAGAGAGTATGGCTGGGTACAAGCAGTGGGTTCATGGGCATCTACCCCATCAAAGGACCCCAGGTCCTGACCCACTAGGTTCTCCAAGGACCCACATCCCCCCCAGCACTGAGTCAGGAGTGAGGGGACCACCTTCGGTTGCTCTCTTGCTGCTTATACCCACGAATGCCCTGTGGTCTCCCTCTCTCTCCACCCTGCATCCCTTCCCGTGCGCATGACTCTGGGTGATGTAGGGATGGACCAGAGAGGCTGGCCCTGGAAGCCTGTCTACTCTCACACAAGGTCTGGTGCAAGTGACCACTTCCAAACCAGAAGGAACAGGTGTCTGGTTGAGCATGGCACTCCCCAGGGAGAGGCCCAGCTGGATACTGTTCCAGCCTGGATCCTGACTCAGGACCCCTGACTCACCCATCTCCGGGGGCCTCCTGGCTCCTGGCGCAGCCCCTCGACCAGGGCAGCGGCCTCCTCGGGGCTGCCTGGCCGCTGTCCTTCCACACGGACCTGGATCTCGGGGGGCAGTGCGCACAGGAACTGCTCCAGCACCAGGAGCTCCAGCATCTGTTCCTTGGAGTGCACCTCTGGCCGCAGCCACTGGCGGCACAGCTCCCGGAGGTGGGCCAGGGCCTCTTGGGGACCCACTGCCTCCTCGTAGTGGAAGTGTCGGAAACGCTGGCGTGCAGCCTCTGGGCCGGGATCCCACGGGGCGGCCTCACCCTCCTCCTCAGAGTCCTCCAGCTTCACCATGAAAGGTCCCTCATCTTCCAGGGATGTGTGACCTGGGGAGCCTAGTGCTGCGGGCCTCATTGGAAAGACAGGGCTGGGGCTCCGAGGATAATGTCTTTCCCTAGGAGAGGAATAGGATGAGGCTACTGCGAGGACAAACAGTGGCAGCAAATGCTTATCGAGCGTCTACTGTATGCTTCGTTGTTCCATCTTCAGACCTGTACTGAGTGGAAGGCAGATAAGAAAGCTGAGGCACAGAGAGGTGGTCACATGCCAGGCCCCTGTGTCTCTGGTCTCTAGTTGGGACCTACACACAGTCTCTGGCATTCCCCTGTTCCAAACACAGGGTGCTTCTTAGGCATAGAAGGCACCCCCCGCCCAAATCCTGCCCTTCCACATGCACCACCCCGTGCCTGCTCTGCCACTCTCCCATTGCCAGGCGAGCAGCATCTGCAAAACTCACCCCGTGGGGATAAGCACCACTCCAGCCCCTGCTCCCCCCCCCTCCACCCAGAACGCCCCATCACTGCACCACCTACTCTCCCGTCTAGTCTCTCAGACCATTCCCTTCCCCGCTAGGTGCCACAGGGCAGCCTCCCTCCACCTGTTACCCACCCCTACAGATGGGCAAGGTCAACTCTGTGGCCACGCTTCCAGGCAGCACCCCCATTCAGCCCCATCCTCTGAATGGGCCCAACTTAACACACCATGTAATGAATGCCCCACCATCACTTCAACTCCCCGATTTAGGCAGGGTTAGGAAGTGATGGGAGCTTCTAGGGGGCCCACAGAGGCCCCAAGACAACTGGACCAGATGCCCGCCAGCAAGGTCGGAGATTCTGATCTTGCCTATTTGCTACGTAACCTTGGCAAGCTTCTGTGAACCTCAGTCTCCCCATCTTTACCGTCCCCCGTAAGTGGGGCTGCCCACCCTTCCCTCGCCATTGCTGCTCCCTTTGCAGCCGGGAATAATGTGCGGGCTTTGTGAAGAAATCTGAGTTTATTAAATGAGTAGGTTCGATTTCCAGGGCCGCCGGATCGCGTGGGTCAGAATTCCGATCCTCGAGGTTCCACGCCGACCTGCAACCCTGGGAGAAAATTGGGCCATTTTTAAAGCAACCAGCCACCGCGAAGCTTCCTGAACTACATTTACCAGAAATCCTGCAGAGCAACCTCCACTTTAGAGAGCCCCCCGCCTCCCCCGGCAGGTCTAGTGCCGCCATGGCAATCGGGGGACGGGGCTCCGAGACCTTGTCGCCGTGGCAGTGCACAGCGACCAAAGAGCATTGCGCGATAGCGCCCGGCTCGCCGAGGAGGAGCGGCTAGACCCCTGCTCCGCGCTCCGGGTCCCGCCGGGCAGCCGGAGTCCGGGAGCCCGCGGCCTCCGCCCCGGTCCCCGCCCCAGCCTCCCTCGGGGAGAGGTCCCCGCCCTCACCTCCGCGCTCGGCGTGCCGCTCCGCGCTCCCAAGCATGCGCACTCGCCGACTTCCCTCTCCCCGGCCGGACTATATCTCCCAGAATGCTCCACGCATTAGCCCGAGTGCCACCTTGCCCTTCCCCCACCCTCGCCTCCTTTCCCACCCCCCTCCCGTTCCCCGGGGCAGCGTTGTTCGCAACGATCAGATAACACGCCCGGCCGCCTCTTCCCACGCTCCCCGCCTCAGATCCAGGAGTCCGTGCCCCGACGACGTGCGCAAGCTTCTCAGGGAGCAACGGGCTGCAGCGCCGCCTTCCCAACCGCGCATGCCCTCCACCACGTTTTCCTCAATTCTGTACGGGCCTTCCAGCGATTAGCAGGGGTCTGCACCAATCACCGCTCTCGCTAGGACGCCGTCAGCCCACGTCTCCATGGCAACCGTTCGCAGAAAAAGTCTGTCACCGCCCGGCCGGACTGCAAATGGCAGAGGCTCGGCCCGGTGCTTTCTGGGAAGTGTAGTCGGCTGGGCCCTCCCCCCGTGTGCGCCGGCGCCGCGCGGCGTTCCTTTGTGTTCGGGGTCGGAGGCGGGCCCGGGAGTCGCCATGGTAACCGGGTGGGCTTCGCAGAGGCGGTGGGGGAGGTGGGTGGGACTCGGGGAGCCGCGGCGCGCGGAGAGGCTGCGCGAGACCGTGACGAGAAGCCGCCACAAAGGCCCAGGGGCAGGGAGAGGCCCGGAGCCTGCGAGGGCCCACGCAGGGGCGGAGAGAGCTTGGAGGAGAGACGGTGGAAGGAGCGGCACAGATCCGGAGACCGAGACCCCGAGAGGAAGAGTTTCTACCCCGAGAGACCTAGAGAACGCGATAAGAAGCCGGAGGGTCAGAGAGTCAGGCCCGGGTGGGCAGGAGTGCTGGAGAAGTTAGCAAGGGGGAGGGGGATCAGGAAGGGATGGATCTGGGAGGGGAGACCAAGAGGGCGAGGGAGAGTGGGTTCACAGACACAAGAAGTGGGAAGAACCCAGGCAGACCGAGGCAAGGGGAGAGAAAGGGACAGACATCGGAGACACAGCAAAGCCGGGGGGAGAGTGCTCAGAGACTTGGGGCAGGGGCCCAGCAACAAGGGAGACAGCTGGAGGTGGACTCTTAGGAAGACGTACCCCAGGCTGGACAGCGGGACAAAGAAAGGTGACTGGGAGCCTCCTGCGTTTCCTAGCGTTGCCTACCAAGCCAGCTGCGGCTCATCTGACTCCCTAAAATGAAGGCACTCTTTCCCTCCGAACTGCCTTTTGATCAGCATGCGGGCTGCCCATGCTTGGGGTTGGAGTTGTGTCACCCCTAGGGCACTGAGCGGGAACTGAGATAACCGGGCCCACTATCCTGAGTGGTCCTCATTTCACCCTTTCTGTTCTTTCTCATCTTCCTGGAACCGCCTATGTCATGAGGGAAATAAGTCTTGGGCACGCACTCATTTCGTTTTTAACTTTTATAAAATACTTGACAGTCCGGGCGGAATTAATTCTCCAGGATGGGGGACGAGCCGAGAAAAAGAGAAACCGGAGCCGGAAATGGTAGGAGGTAGGGAGGATGATGGAAAGACGCAGACAGAAAGTCGGGGGAGGGAAAAACTGGAGAGAAATGAAGCAGAAAGCCAGTTTCGAGCAGAGGCGGCCTCCGGCGCTCCCCGCTGGCCTCTAGGCGCCGCGTCCTCGTCGCCGAACTACATTTCCCGGCGGGCCTCGGAGGGCCCCGCTCAGAGTTTGGCGCGCCGTCGGGGGCGGGCCCCAGGCCGACTCCTCCAATCCCGGCAGCCCTCGGCAATCTTCCGCCTCCGCCGGGAACGTGGCTGAGCTCGGCCGCCTCCGGAAAGGGGCCCTGTAAGGCAGGACATGGGAAGAGTCGCAGCTCCACCGGCCCAGCTGAAGCAGCCGGCCCGCGTTGCGGTCCGGAGGTGAGGGCGGTTGGCCGCGCGGCGGTCCGGGATGCGGGGGCGGGGGGCTGAGGCGCCGTTTTTCTTGGTCCCGAACGGCGGGACGAGCGCGGGGTGGGGCCAATCGGAGCTTCCGGCGGCCCCGCGGCTGTCTGGGAATTGTAGTCTCGCCGGGACAAGCCCTGTGTCTGGAGCAGACGAAGGGTCGCGAGCGTCCCCGGGCGGCGCGCCGGGAGACTCTCTCGGAGGGGGGAGGCAATGGATGAATGAACATACAGGTGAATTAACTTAAAATCGTGGGTGAGCAGAGAAAGGCACGGATGTTGGAGAAAGAACAAAGGCGCGCGAGAGGTTCAGAATTCGGGGACGGCTTGCAGCCAAGCGGAGCCTTTCCCATGCCCACCCACCTTTCTCTGCCTCCCAGGCTTCTTGTGCCGCCCACGAATCCTTGCAAGTATTGATGCGGTACCGATAGGTGCCACAGCCCCTGCAAAAACAGACCTTCACTCATTTGTCCGTGCTTGCACAGGCACTCCTGACCAAAAAAAAAAAAAATTTTTTTTAACTGATCAGGTGCTACTTTTACATGGTTCATAGTGCGGTAGGGGCGAGGTGAAAACCTGTCTCCCACCGCTGTACTTCATTTAATAATTTCATCATCAAGCGCATGCACTATTCCCGGGCCTGGGGACCCAAGGGAGAGCTCAGCCGACACAGCTGCTGCCCTCAGGCGGCATGTGACACATGCATAATGAAATGTAGGCAGTGAGGGCCTTTCGATTAGGTTACATTTGAGCAGAGGTCTGTAGGAGAGGGAACAAGCTATGCAGATAACAGAGAAGAGCCTGAGCCCTGGGCTGAAGGAAACAGGAGCACCCTTAGTCTGCCCCAAGGGTGTGGCAGGAGTGAGCAAAGTGAAGGAGGACGCTTTGACGTGCTTGACGAAGCTGGTGAGGACTGTGGCTTTTACTCAGAGCTGCTAGCGCTCTGAGCAGAGCGGGGACAGGATCTTGGTGCTTACTGAATCTTTGTGGCTGCCGGGCAGAGAACCACCTTCCTCTATCCCCAGGTGTTCCCTGGGGTGGCATGAATTAGGTTGGTTTCCTCCTGCATTAGTTTTCTGTGACTGCTATAGCATATTACAAAAAAGAGTGAAATAACCTGAGTGTGTTATCTTGGACTTTCGGAGGTCAGAAATCTGGGATGGGTCTCAATGGGCTAAAATGAAGGTATCAGCAGGGCTGTTTCTTTCTGGAGGCTTTAGGCTTTAGTGGTCACATTGCCCGCTTTCTGAGTGAAATCTTTGCCTCCTCTTTCAAGGACCCCTCTGATTACTTTTAGGGTCCATTTGCATAAGCCAGGATAATCACACCATCTCAAGATTATTAATCACACCCACGGTGTCCCTTTTGCCATATAAGGTAATTTTTTTTAATAGGGATTAGTATATGGACGTCTTTAGGAGACATTATTCAGCCACCCACACTGATGGTTGATGTCTTTGGGTGGGAAGCATGGAAATGGGTATCTCATTTGCTCATCAGTGTGTGGGAGGTAGGTTTCTAGACTGTCTTGTGGTCGCAGGAGGTTTGCTGGGGGAAGAGAGCAAAGTCTCCTAGCAGACTTGTCTTGATCTCATAAGCTGAAACCAAGTGACAGTCTCCTCTAGATGCAAAGAATGCTTGGAATTGAGTGTGCAGTGTTTTTAGCAGTAGGAAAAGAAGGGGTTGGGCATGCCTCTGAGGCAGTGGTCAGCAGGGCTCGGTGGCCAGCTGGTGGTCGGGACTTCCATGTACTTACACATTAACGCCCACGTGTCCTTGTCTTACAGGCAGAGGCAGGTATGGCAGGAGAGGCCGAGGGGCTGCCATCGTGGGCCCACTGGTAGCTACTGTGGATAGGCCCTGGGGAGACACCTCATCAAGGTGCGTGGCCCAGGGCGGCGGGATGAAGACAACTTCCCGGCTGCAGGTGTCGGGGAAGGCACCCCTCGGTGGGATTGGCCTCCGCCACAGTGCCAAGCGGGACCGAAAGTCCATCACCCTGCATGTGAAGCTAGAGGTGCTTCGGCGGTTTGAGGAAGGTGAGAAGCTGACTCAGATTGCCCGGGCCCTGGGGCTGGCCACCTCGACCGTTGCTTCGATCCGTGTCAACAAGGACAAGATCCGGGCCAATTCTCAGGCAGCCACGCCGGTCAGTGCCACACAGCTGACCCGCTGCCGCGGTGTGGTGATGGGCCATATGGAACGCTTGCTGAGCCTCTGGATTGAGGAGCAAAAGCGGCAGAACCTGCCCATCAGCACGCTGCTCATCCAGGACAAGGCCCGACGGCTCTTCGTGCAGTTGCAGCACGAGCAGGGCAATGGCACTCAGGCTGAGACCTTCGGGGCCAGTAACGGCTGGTTTGCCCGATTCAAGGCCCGCCACAATGTGCTTTTGACAGATGAGCCGTCTGTGGCTGACACCCAGGCTGCTGCCCACTATCCCCCTGTGCTGCGCACCATTCTGGAGGAGGGCTGCTACTCGCCACGCCAGGTCTTCAATGTGGACGAGACGGGCCTGTTCTGGAAGCGGCTCCCGGAGCGCATGCTGCTGGCCCTGGAAGGGGCAGCTGGGCCTGGCCTCAAGGCCTCTAAGGACCACCTGACCCTGCTTCTTGGTGGCAATGCAGCTGGTGATTTCAAGCTGAAGCCGCTGCTGGTGTACCCCTCGGAGAACCCGCGTGCCCTCAAGGGCTGCTCCAAGGCCAGCCTTCCGGTGGTCTGGCGCTCCAACCGCAACGACTGGCTGACACCCAGCATCTTCCAGGAGTGGTTTACTAGCTGCTTCTGCCCTGCTGTGGAGAGCTACTGTGCCAGCCACGGCCTCCCGCACCGTGCCCTGTTGCTCTTGGATGGCGCGCCCTGCCACCCCGCTCACCTGGGTGGCCTCTCAGCCCACGTGCGGGTTGAGTTCCTGCCCAAGAACACATCGGCCCTGATCCAGCCCATGAACCAGGGTGTCATTGCCACATTCAAGGCCTATTACCTGCGCCGCACGCTCAGCCAGCTGGTCCAGGAGACGGCGGGCGAGGACCGACCCTCCGTGCGTGAGTTCTGGCGCAGCTATACCGTTGTGACTGCTGTGGACAATATAGCCCGAGCCTGGGCAGAGCTGCAGCCCACCACCATGAACAGCGCCTGGAGGAAGCTCTGGCCCGAGTGCGTGCCTGCCGGTGCCCCCGAGCCGGACGCCGTGCCTCAGCTCCGCCGCAGCATTGTCGCGCTAGCCAGCCACGTGGGCCTTGGAGACGCAGCCGAGGCTGATGTCGCCAACCTCCTGCAGACCCATGGGGAGCCCCCACCCCGCGGTCTCCCCCGGGATGCAGAGGGTGGTGGGGACACCCGTGGCTCTGGGTTGCCGTGGGAGGCAGGGGAAGGCTTGGTCTCCGGAAGAGCAGAGCCAGACTTCACAGAGGCTGTGGTGGGTGCGGGGACTGAGGAAGCTCATGTGGGTGCTCTGAGCCCCGAGCACCTGGCCCAGGCTCTGTCTCACTTTGCTGCTGGTTTACGAGTCCTCCTGGAGAATGATCCAAACCGGGAGCGCAGTCTCCGGGTGTCTCGGGGTGTCAATTGTGCCCTCGCGCGTCTCCGGGAGCTGCACCGGGAAAGGAGGCGACAGGCCCGGGCGGCCGCACCCTCAGGAGGCCCCATGGCAGTCACACCAGAGACTTTGGCAGGGAACCTGCCCTTGCGCCAAGTGGGGCCCACAGAGGGTGGGGCGGCGGCTAAGGGCACAGGTCATGAAGGTCAGACCTCTGGCTGTCCTGTGTGATTTGGGGCCTGGGCTTCACCTCCCACGATATCTCTCTAACGATGTTTTGTTTCTGGAGGTCACATACTGCTACTTGTTCCCCAGGGTTCTCATATCTCGTGCTCTGTGGTCCTTGTGTAGTGACACAGGGCTCAGGCTTGGGGAACACAAGGGTGGTGCTCTCTGATTGGCAGATGAACTGCAGGGCCCAGGAGGCCCACCTGTGACGGGGACACAGCCTGCCAGGGTGAGGAGGGGCCAGAACTGACACCTGCCTCCCGTTTTCCAAACCTGACCTCTTGCTCCCGACACCGCTGTGACCCTATCTTGCCAACTCCGGATGAGGGTTTCCTGCTCTTGTCACTTTCTGTGCCATCCTCTTGTCTTCTGGCTTCCATGGCCTGACCCCAACCCTCTGGTACCTTCGCTGTGCCTGAGCACTCTGATTCACGGTGGGATCACTTCCTCCGTGTGGGGATGTTTTCCTCCCCGAGTTTCTGTGCTCTAGTTGTCTTGGCTTCCCTCCAGCCTTTGAGGTTGAGCCTTTTGGGACTGTGATGGTCTCCCAGTTGTGGTGCTCTTTGGAAGATACTGCCCACTTCTAAGAGCTCTGCTCACCTCAGGGTTAATTCCCACTTGGCCCTGAGTTAGACCCAAAGCTCTGATCTGATGGACACCCCCCCAGTCTTATTATCTCCCTAATTCCAGTTTGTTTTCCCGTTCCCCAAAAGTAACAGGCATCATGGGGTGTCCACCTGACTGCAGAAACACCACTTGGGTCACCAAGACACAGGCAGTCAACGAGGGAAGGTGTTCTTGTGCTCTAGCTGGATGAGCACAGGTGATGGGACAGGGACGTTTGGGCTTTTGGACTCCTTTCAACACAGGTGCATGTGTGCGTGCGCACACACACACACACACACACACACACACACACACAGGCCTGCCAAGAAATAAAGATGGGAGAAAGGATTCCTGCTACTTCTGTCCCAGCTAACAGTGCGTTGATGGGCTTGCTGTCGACATATCACAGGGGCTGGGGGCCAGGGAGAGGCTTAAAGGGCCGGCCTGGCTGGGAGAAAGGTCAGATGAGGCCCGGTGCTTGCTTTCCTGGGGAGACTGGTAAGAGGCATGACAGAGAAAGGAAGCTTTTCTTAGGATTCTGATGACAGACTGGACACACTGCACAATTTACGAGCCCTTATAATGTGCCAGGTGTTGAGACCAGGGTGAGTGAGACCGACTTCAGGAGCCAGTCCAGAGGGGGTTACGTTCTGTGTGACAAGGCTATGACAGGCGACTCAAGGCAGGCGCCCACGTAGCCAGGCACAGAGGACCGGCCTGATAGGTAGGCTTTCTGGGGAAGTAGTGTCTCAGCCTTCAGGGACCTTGCTGACAGGAAACGCGTCATTTCACAAGTGGCACAGAGGGGCTTGACAGAGGCAGCCCTGTGTGGTGGGGTGTTTGGTGAAAGCCCGAGGGCGGGGAGGAGACAGGTGACCAGGTGGGAGTCTTTGAGGCCCAACCTGACTGGGTGGTGACAGGCGCGTTGTGACGGGCAGCCTGGCTCCAGGGCTTGTTTCCCCGGGCGCCTGGCCATCAACCAGCGCGGGCCTGAGAGCCCTGGATTCCTTGGACCAGCAACCTTTCCCAGGCCCCCGAGCGTTTCAGGGTGGCCCTGAGTCTCCCGGGAAAGGCCGGTCTGCAGCTCCATGCTGGGGACGACACTGGCCACGGAACCTCGCCAACACAGCGGTGTGGGACGCTTGTCCCCTGGGGCGGGGACCGTCGCCGTGGAGACGCAGAACCACGGACACCCGCTGCCCTGGCGTCTTGGCGTGCTGGCGGGGGTCGCCCGCGCGCCGAGGGGCCCCAGCGCCGGAGGCCGCCCGTGGAGGGGCCGGCAAGCAGCCGGAAGCGCCGGAAAGGCCAGGGGCAGGGTGTGCAGCCTGGCGGGGGTGGCGGTGCCGAGGGGCGTCGCCCGGTTCCAGTCCCGGAGGAAGGGCGGCTCGGGGACCTCTGGGATTCCGAGCTGGTTCTGGGCTTAGGATTAGGTGCCCTCCGGAGCCGAGGTTCCCGGCTTCACCCAGCTCCGTCGGAACCGTGCCCCCTTGCTCGGGGCGCTTCTGGGGTGCCCCAGCCCCGGGCGGGGGTGTCCCCGCGGCTCCCCCCGCACGTGCGTCCGCGCGAAACGAGAGCGCGCGGGGAGGGCTCTGGCCTGAGCGCGCGCGGCCGGCCGCCCAGAATGTTCTGTGCTGCGGCCGTCGCCTCCTCAGGGCGCCTGGGGGTGAGGACCTGCGGGCCGGGCGGTTGGGTGTGTGTGGGGGGACGGAGCTGCCCGGGTTTGGGGAACCCGCCGACCCTTGTGAAAACAGCCTTTGTTCTTTCTTGAAGTGGCAATGGTAGCAAATAGCTGTTGCAGGGAAAAAACAAAAGCAAACAGACCCTGTGTAGAGACTTAGAAAAGAAAAAGCGGACGCCCTCCTCCGGTTATTTTCCCCAGACTTCGCCCGTTGGGAGTTTGTTTTTAGGACCCATTTCTGAACATTTATAACCGTAGCTCCTCCCTACGCTCACACACACATAGACCACAGAGGTTAGTTTTAAAATGTTAGCAGTGGGGTCGTGTTGTGTGAGGAGGGCCGCCCATTACTTTCTTGTTTAACAATGTCATTTTTTGACCTTGGCTAACTTGAGCTGAGCCTCTCAGGCTGGATGGGAGGCCGTCTCGGGGGAAGGAAGGCCTTCCAGCGTAGGTGTCAGCTGTTGCCGTCCCTGCGCCTGGCCCACGCTGGCCGCTGTCCCCAGATGGCTCCTTCCCCTGCTCAGACCCTTCCTGGGCACGCACCCCCTGCAAGATCCCGCTGGCACTTGTGCTTGGCTGCCTGTGGGTTCTCTCAGGTCGCTGGAACCCAGCAGGTCCACGCGCCCGAGCCTCAGGAACAACCCTGCTGCCTTTATCCCGTGTAGCTTGAGCTACTGTAAACTTCTGCTGCGTGGGTTCGCTCTTCTCTTAACCAGGTTCCCAGTGCGGGGTGTTCTCCGAGGCCAGAGGTGAGGCTAGAGGTACCCCAACCAGGTCGACAGCCAGCCAGACCTGGGGACAATGTCCCCAGTGGCAAGCGGCATTGAGGGAGTGGGTGCCTGGAGGGGCGTGCATGATCAGTGGCCCTGACCGGATGGGCATTTGTCCCAGGAAGACGGTGTGTGGCCTGAGTGAGTGCAGGGGAGGCCGACTTTCCAAGGTCTTGCCGTGGCAGCCTACCCAGCGCACCTCAACCATGAAGGTGAGGCTGCCCGTGGGATCCTGAACCCCTCTCCAATCCTCAGCCCCAGCCCCAGTGCCCAGGCTTCGTAGGGACACCGGCAGCCCTTCCTCAGCTTCCGCTGTGAAGAGGGAGGAAGACCCCAGGAGGCCCTGCCCGGCTCTGAGAGCTACGCCGCCAGTGGCTGCAGCCTGCAGCACAGCCCAAGGAGCAGATGATGGACCCCTTAGTGCTGAGCGGCTCCTGGGTGTGTTGCCCCCTGACACCCAGTGCCGCGGCCTGTGCGACAATCTCGAACCGGGACTGAGGGTAAGGGAATGAGGAAAAAAAGACGAAGAGACAAAGTATGGGAGCGGGAGGAACACAACGGATGATGTCCAGACTGCGTTCGGCTTTATTCAAGAGCGCACCTTCTTATATAGTGTGTGAAAAACAAGTCCCAAAAACGGTTACACCTGGGAGTCACATGTTCTAGGAATTTGTTCTCAACACATCCAAACAAGCTCCCCTCATCACAGGCTCCAAGAAGTCTGGGTAAGACTACGAGTAGCACGTGCAC
>CM053620.1:44977814-44998667 GCA_028646535.1 Procyon lotor | reverse complement strand
GGTGGTTGGACCCTAAACAACCTGGTGGGACCTCTGTGAACCCGTGTCCTCATCTGTAAAACAGATAGTAGTAAACACTTGCACTCTGCCGAATTGTGCTGAGCACCAGTTCTTTCCTTGGTTGTGTTGAGCCTACTGATGAGCCCATTATAGGCACCCTTCATTACTATTAGTGTTGCTTCTTTCTAGCCTTAACTTTTGACCTTTTCATAGTTTCCATCTCTCCGCTTACATTATCCATCTATTTCTGCATTTTGTCTACATTTTTCAGTAAAGCCCTTAACATCTTTCTTAATCATTGTTATTTTATATCCTGATAGTTCCAACCTCCGTGTCTTATGTGATTGTCATGGTGATGATTGCTTTATGCGTCCTCAAATTGTGTTATTTCTTGCCTTTTGACATGCCTTGTCATTTGCTATTGAAAGCCAGATATACGTTTGGTTATAGGAACTAAGGTAACCATGAGGTTTGTGTGAGGATTTATGTTAATATGGATAGGAGTAGGGCTATACTCAATGTTTGCCGTAGTTACGGGTGTTAGAGGCTTTGGATTCCTCTAGTGCCCTAGTTTTTGTCTCTTCTCCAGACTTTGTGCTCTGGTGAATATTCTTCCGAAAAAGTCTGTGTCTTGGGGCACCTGGGTGGCTCAGTCAGTTAAGCCTGAGCCTTCAGCTCAGGTCATGATCACAGGGTCCTGGGATCGAGCCCCGCATCGGGCTCTCTGCTCAGCAGGGAGCCTGCTTCCCCCTCTCTCTGCCTGCTGCTCTGCCTGCTTGTGCTCTTTCTGTCAAAGAAATAAAAATTATAAAGAAAAAAAAGTCTGTGTCTTGCATCTCTTTTACCTGCAATGCACTGTTGTTATGCTGGAACTCCAATGATGTGGTGTAAAGGGTGAGCAGGGATAGGAACATACTAAATCTTCCAGGGAAATCTCAGTCTTCAGTGGGACTGTGTCTCAGCGGCACATCTCCACTGTTGTAGTTTCCTTTATTTCTTGACCTCAACTGCCTTCCCTGGCCACAGCATTCTCAATGTATTTCCTTGAAGCCCTAGCCCCTGTTGACTATGACCTCTCTCACTTGGGTGAGGGAAGAAGGCTAGAGGGACCTCGAATGGCAGAAATGTCCTTCACCCAGCTGGAGAGGGCTCTAGCAGCGTTTCTCCTAGTAGTACATGTCTTTGTAGGGAAAAGGCTCTGGGTGTATTTCATAACAGTTATCTTTCTGATTGTACGACAGCTCCTCTTCCTCTGCTCCATGCTATCAACCGAAAAACAGAGAAATGCCAGTTAACTGAGAGCAAATTGGACACAACCAGGATGGAGTCCATGGAGTCACGGCCAAGGGCACAGGACTCAGGTTCACCGTGCGCCTCCACAGCCTAGACTGGGGGCCCCTGCGCAGGTCTGAGGACGCGACGTGGTAGGTCTCTTGCTCACTTACCTCTCTGGGGGGTTTGGTACAGCCTTGGCCGCTGCTGACAGGGGAGCGCCATGTTGGGGAGGAGGGCCTGGCGCTGGTTATACGTGACTGCAACCCCCGGAGAGGACACACGGCTGTCACCAAACAGCAGGTCCACAAGACGTCTCAAAGGCACATGACTAAGTCAGGAGAGTCTGGTGTTGGAGAACCCGTCAGAGATGCGGTTGAGGGGGAAAGGGTAAGAGAGGAGGACACGACGTTGGGCACAGCAAGGGGCTGGGAATCAGGACAGAAAAGAGAGTGGAAGGTCCTTCTGGAGTGTCCAGTGCTTAAAAAAACACAACAAACCCAAATGGAATAATTTGCCCCCATCCAGACGGCAAACCAAGACACAGCTGAACCAACGTGCCTAAGTAACAGAGTATGTGTAAGTTCCTTAATGTATATGCAAGCTCCCTGTCCCCACACCCTGACACACTGAATAAAAGTTTCCTGGGGGCCTTGGGGGGCCCAGTTGGTTGAGCGTCTGACTCCTGATCTCGGCTCAGGTCATGGGCTCAGTGCCCCGGGATTGGGCTCCACATCGGGCTCCCTTTCCCACTCTCACTCCCTCTCTCTCAAATAAATATATAAAATCTTAAAAAAAAAAAAAGCAACATGGACGAAGAGGAGTCAGTGCTTAGGTCCAAGGTAAGTCAGGCTGACCTGAGTTTGCTGCTGGGTTCCTCTGAGTATAACCTGTGTGATCTTGGGCCCTGATGTCCCCCGTCTGTGTTTTCAGTTTCTCCACGTCTCAATTACTGGACTGAGAATGCACAGCTCGTGGTTTTGGGGAGCATCAACATTCAGCTCCTGGCCCAGGCATCTTTGTAATAATATTGGGCACTTCCGCGACTTGTGGAAAACACCACACCGGTCTGGGCCACACCCCTCTCAGTGTCTCCCCTACCAGCCCTCCACACGGGCCGCTGGCACCCTCTCCCACTCCACCCTAGTTCAGAGGGTTGCATTCTTGCCCGCTGCAGGAACCGCCTCACTTGCTCCTGTCCTACCTCTCGTCTCTCAGGGCAGCTGGCTTCTGGCGTGGGCGGTGATGAGGAAGCTGGTACGCGGGCCATACCGCAGGTGTCCAGCCTCGGCCTGGAGGGAGAGGGAGAGGGAGAAGCCCAAGTGCCCAGAGCAAATCACCTGGCACCTGGGACCTCGTGGTTTAACCACATGGCAATGGAACGGTGATACTTACACAGAGCTGTCTGATGACAAAACAAGTCTGATGTCGCTTGTTCAAAGGAAAACCACCATGGATTCTGGGTGTCTAGTGTCTCACAGTATTGGAGCATTCTTTCCAAGGGACTGGGGGTCCCGATGAATGAATCAACTCTACCAGGCCTACCTTGTTTAAGGTACTGTTTCCAGCATCTCACATATGCTCGCTTGTCTACAACTCATGAGCCCTGCGAGGCGGGCACTGCTGCTGTGTCTGTACCTCTCCCCGCAGCCCTTAGGAGGAATAGTGTGGCTGGACACCAGCTTGCTCAGGGGTCCTTGTCCTTCACTGGTGCCCTCTTCCACTGACTCTCCATGATGATAAAATCATCATAATAAAGTCACTGGCCAGGTGGGGTGGGTTTGAGGGTCTCTGGAAGGAGAGGAAATACCCTTGGGTGGTGACGGCCAAGGGAAGTGAAGCACATGACCAGTGTTTCTGGTGGCTGAGCCGGCCTCCACGTGGACACCGAATCACTCCAGCCCTGCTGCTGAATCCCACAGCCCGCAGGTGCCTGCTCTGAAGCAGGAACAAAGGGAGGCATCCTTATCCCGGTGACTGTCTCATCTGGTGCCGCGGCTTTAGGGACCAGGAGTGTTACCGAGTTAGATGGAAAAGATAAGAAGCCTTGGTTATTTTCAGCAGCATACTGAAAGTAAAGCAGAGCAAGGTTTTATTAAAGTACACTCCAAAGGAGAAGCAGGCCAGGCGAGGGAGACAAGGGCCCCAGAAAGTCCAGGCTGTGGGCTTCATACCAACTTTTTCTTTGTGGTGGATCCTAGGGTCGTCTCATTTGAGTGACAGGCCTGGATTATATGATAATTAGCCAATTAAGACTGTCCTTTCCTGTGATGCATTCAAAATGCCTCCACGGGGGCGCCTAGGTGGCTCTTTTAAATAAATAAATGAATAAAATCTTAACAACCCCCAAGCGCCCAAATACCTGCACCTTAGGAAGCCTGAACATTATTTCTGTTCTAGAGACACAGGTCAGACAAGGACAAGCAGCTGCTTTTGCACAAAAGCAATAAACACACTAAACTTGACTCTTCCCCTACCTGGATGCTATAACCACACTCCCCGCGGATGGGTGGGAGGGGAGCTCCCTGGGCAGGCCCGGGTTGTGGGGGGGCTCCCGGTCAGGACACCTAAGGTCCTCCTCCCATCACTCATGCCTAGCCTTCTAGCAGGAGCTGTGGATTTCTTGGCTTGAGACGGTCAGGTAGTATCGGAGTTTTCCTTCTGGTCACCAAGGAGGCTACACTTAGACTCAGAGGCAGGTGTGACCCACTGGCACTGTGCTTGTCCTTGCCGAGTACACTAAGGGACATGAGGGCATTTTCCTTCCCGAGGAGGAACATATAATCACATTACTTCATCTTAGCAAAACAGGATAATTAAAAGAGTTTGCCTTGACTGAATATTGGATTCTGTAGTTCTGCTTGGACTGGTGCAGCTAGCTCTTGAGCTGTGGCGTACCCTCACTGTCTTACGAGGGTCAACATATGCCTACCCTACAACTCAGCAATTCTTTGAGGGATTTCGCCACAGGAAATGAAAGCACGTGCCCACAAAATCCTGGTATGTGAGGGGCACCTCAGCAGAGCGTGGGAATCTTGAACTTGGGGTCGTGAATTCAAGCCCTGTATTGGGTATAGAGATTACTTAAATAATCTTTTATTTTTTTTTAAAAGATTTTATTTATTTATTTGACAGAGAGAGAGAGATCACAAGTAGGCAGAGAGGTAGGCAGAGGGAGAAGGGAAAGCAGGCTCCCCGCTGAGCAGAGAGCCGGATGTGGGGCTCGATCCCAGGACCCTGAGATCATGACCCGAGCTGAAGGCAGAGGCTTTAACCCACTGAGACACCCAGGTGCCCCAATAATCTTAAAAAAATCTCTTAGAAGAATCCTGGTACGTACACGTTCATAGACCTTTATTCATAACAGCTAAAAGTTGGAGACAACTCTGATGGGTAACTGGTGAGTGGACATGTACTAGTACTTCCTACAGGGAGGCACTACTCAGTAAGAAATGAAATAATGGTATAACTCCGATGTATCCCCCCAAATTCTGGTGAGTTAACACGCAGAACAGTCCATACGGTGTAGATTATTCCCTTTATGTAATGCTAGAAGAGACAACACTAACCTATAGCGGCAGAAAGCAAGTCCTCAGTAGTTGCCTGACACATGGGTTGGAGGTGACTGAGTCGGAACTTAATGAAAAGTGAACTTTGGATGTGATGAGAATGTTCAATATTGTAAGTGTGGCCATTTCATACGTGTATGCATTTGTAAAACTCACCTATACATTTAAAAGAACATTTTGGAGCATCAGGCCGGCTTAGTAGGTAGAGCATCTGAATCCTGATCTCCAGGTCGTGAGTTGGAGCCTCATGTTGGGTGTAGAGACTACTTTTAAGAATTAGGAGCACTTGGGGAGCCTGGGGGGCTCTGTCCGTTAATCACCTGACTTTTGATTTCAGCTCAGGTCATGATCTCAACTTGTGAGCTCCAGCCACGCATCGGGCTCTGTGCTCAGTACGAAGTTTGCTGGAGGTTCTTTCTTCCTCTCCTTCTGCCCGCCTGCATTGTAGAGAAGGAGGTTTCTGTGACTTGACCCGCATAACCAGCCACCCCGCACCGCACAAATGCAGACAGGCTGGAGAATGCTGTTTGTGAGACTTGTGCTGCACGAGTAACCTCAGGCTGGTTAGTGGGCATTAGCTGGCCTCCGGGTCTGAGCTGGACACTAATCTCTTCTGGCTTCAGGCTGGGCTGCCCCGCCCCCCCCAAGAATGGAATCCAGGAAGACAGACAAGCACATATGGCCCAGGCTCCTGGAAGATGTGAAGACAGGGTATCAGAGAAATGCAGCCCACTCCGAACAGCACAGCCACGTTTACCTTTGACGCCATCGTCTGCCTGTAAATCCAGCCCTAACTGGGAGGGTCAGTGGGAAGTCTCAGCTGAAGGGAGGAGGGTCTGCCCTGGCCTCTCCATCGGGACTGCAGCCTGGCTGTCTCCGCGGGGGCTGAATGTTTTGAGTACCCAATTTGATGTAATTTTGTCTTATTCTCCTTTACTGCTTACTATTGTCCTCATTTATGTGCAAATTTCCCCTCTCTTCTGTTTCAGTTAGATTTTTATAATATCAATAAGGTGCTTGAAATTGAGAGTACAGCTGCTGTGAATCTTTTGTTTAGCAAATCCTCCCCTCCCTCCCTCTCTCTCAAATAATAAACAAATCTTAAAAAAAAATTAGCATTGGGGCGCCTGGGTGGCTCAGTGGGTTGGAGCCTCTGCCTTCGGCTCAGGTCATGATCTCAGGGTCCTGGGAGCGAGCCCCACATCAGGCTCTCTGCTCAGCAGGGAGCCTGCATCCCCCCCCCCCCCGCCTACTTGTGATCTCTCTCTCTCTGTCAAATAAATAAATAAAATCTTAAAAAAAAAATTAGCATTTTGTTGTATGTAAATTAACAATGCTGACATAAATGATGCCATATGACATAAATGAAGCATTTATAAAATCAGGAGATTCTTCATAAAACCCCATACCTCTGTCTTTTCTTGACCATTGTGTGTTGATCCATTCCTCTCTTTCTGTACCCACTGGGAGTGCCAGTCCTACCTCAGCACCAGTAAGGGTTGGAATGCAATGACGGCTCTGCTCTCCGGCCAGAGTTACTGCCCTTGTGATGGCCAATGAGCGGAGACTGAGGGAGGCAATGGGGATCTCAGTTATTTCCTCTTTCCTTCTTTCCCTCCCTTCCTCCCTCCCTTCCTCTTCCTCTCCCTTCCTTCTTTCCATAAAGCACACTCTATGTCCAACTTGCGGCCTAAACTCACAACCCCGATATCCAGAGTCACATGATCTACTGACTGAGCCAGCCAAGTGGCCTAGCTCTTTCCTCTTTATATGCACAGGCCCACAGGTCCTGGAAGCTCTACACACCCCACGCAGCACGAACACAGACAATGGAGCAGGTGAGTCCCTCTAAACAGACTGTGTTCCCTCTAGGTTTTCAGGGACCCTCAACTCTCGGCAACTTCATGGTGCTTTTTTTTTTTTTTAAAAGATGATTTATTTATTTGAGAGAGAGAGAGCACAAGCAGAGAGCAGAGGCAGAGGGAGAAGCACACTCCCCACTGAGCAGGGAGCCCAAATGGGGCGAGATCCTAGGATCATGACCTGAGCCGAAAGCAGACACTGAACCAACTGAGCCACCCGGGTGCCCCTACCCGGTGCTCCTCTGTCGACATATATCCCCCACCCGGCCCATACAGGTCTTTTTTTTTTTTTTTTTAAAGATTTTATTTATTTGACAGAAACACAGCGAGAGAGGGAACACAAGCAGAGGGAATGGTAGCGGGAGAAGCAGGCTTCCTGCCGAGCAGAGAGCCCGATGCGGGGCTCGATCCCAGGCCCCTGGGATCTGACCTGGGCCGAAGGCAGACGCTTAACGACTGAGCCCCCCAGGCGCCCCTGCCCATGCAGGTCTTATATTGGGACGACTACACATAGGGGTCCAGCCTCCCAGGCTCATGGGTCCCGGCCAGGTCCCAGAGTCAGCGTCTCCTCAACACTTCTGGGGAAACGAGACATGCTCTAATAACAAGGAACCCACTTCTTTCTCATTTATTTTTTTTACCACCTACTACATAACCTACTTTTTATTGAAAGTATCTTGCATTCATGATGGATGCTTTCTAGGTTTTGCCAGGCATTTTAACGTTAAAGGTTAAATTATTTTTTACGTGCAAGTAGTATGAAGTTTCCCCCACATGGGATCACTGATTATAAAAAGATGACACACTGCTTGGGTTATTTGTCTTTTTTATTCTTTTTTTTTTTTAAAGATTTTATTTATTTGACAGAGAGAAACACAGCGAGAGAGGGAACACAAGCAGACGGAATGGTAGCGGGAGAAGCAGGCTTCCTGCTGAGCAGGGAGCCCGATGCGGGGCTCGATCTCAGGACCCTGGGATCATGACCTGAGCCGAAGGCAGCCGCTTAACGACTGAGCCACCCAGGCGCCCCTATTTGTCTTTTTTAATCAAAAAGCTAACAGACTGGCTAGTTACATTTCCCCTAAAACCACAAACTGAGTAGTAACTGAGTCTCTAGCCAACATATTCAAAACTAAGGATTAAAAATGCAAAAACAAGTCCTTAGATCCAGTTAAGGGAGCCCTGCTACATACAGGCTAATCAATACCAGCAGTACTCCTTGACTCCAGGAAGCTGGAAGACATCCTAATAACCCCACTCAAAACATCTACCTCAAGTGGCCTTTTTCCAGTTTCCAACTCATGAATAAAGATAATACGTTGTTAATTCTATTTCAGAAAACCTTTTTCAACTTGTTTTATTTACAATGCCAATTTTTAAAAGGTCATTAAAACTAAAGTTAACTAGACAATTAACTAGGCAGAAATCGCTTTACAAAGAGAGGGAAAGCCCAAAATGCCACCTTCTACAGAGAACCCACACTTCAGGTTTATTTAGAGCAAAGAAAAAAAAACTTTTCATCATACTAGAAGAAACTCAGCCGTGGGTTTGGAATCTGTACTCAAACTACACATGCAAGGAGGACAATATTCTGCTTAAACAACTGATTCGCTGCTGCCATGTGTCTACTGCTTGTCTAACACTAACAATTATAAACAGAGCAGTGCAACTAGTATTTGGAACAATCCTTACAGTGTCAGGCATAACATTTCACTTTCTTCACACCACTGGTTCTCTTTGCGTACCTGGACTTCCTCTTCTTTAGTAAAGTCATTTTTTTTTTTTTTTTTTTTGACAGAGAGAGAGAGAGATCACAAGTAGGCAGAGAGGCAGGCAGAGAGAGAGGGGGGGACGCAGGCTCCCCGCTGAGCAGAGAGCCCAATGTGGGGCTCAATCCCAGGACCCTGAGATCATGACCTGAGCCAAAGGCAGAGGCTTTAAACCACTGAGCCACCCAGGGGCCCCAGTAAAGTCATTTTTGATATTGAAGGTCTTGCGGATCTCCTCAGGAGTTTTCCCCTTGATCATATTGGCAACAGTCTTGCATCAAGCAAACCTTTGATGTCTAAGTAGTTTGCAGCCAGAATAAATTCAAAAAGTGTTCCTTGGTCAACTTTCAGGAATTCTTGGTCCCAAACAGGGATATCATTTGTCCGCTTTTCTTTGTTCTCATCATCCTCTGGAGGAGGGGGGTCATCCTTGTGGTGGGTGCACCACTGAATGACCTTTTTTAATATTGCTGCAGTAACATTTGGTAGAGGAACTGGGTCATCCTCTCCTTCACCATCCATTCCCAAATCTTCCAACGTGGTCTTGATAGTCACAGACTGTTTGGCAATTTCAACGTCAACTTCAAATATCTCTCCATCAGAACTCTGCAACTTAACTGAAGGCATGGTGTTCGGTCTCAGGCGGACTGCGGGTCGGAGGCTGACAGGAACACAGCGGCCTCCGCGACGAAAGGAGAAAGGCAGAGAACAAGGCCACTTCTCTTCTTTCTCATTTCTGACAATCAATCAACACCCCTTTCTCACAAAGAGCTCCAGGTTCCTAAGTCACCCTGACATAAGGTCACAAATTTTAGCGTAGTGCTCTTCATACAGGAGGCCTCGGGGCAGTAACACAATAATGTCCCAACTGAACAGAAAGGCACGCACTGCGATCCCCAGTTCCCCGAGGCAGATGTTGGGGGGACCCCCCACAACCCTTGCTCATTTTCATGCTGGCAGATCTCAATATCACAACCTCCTCCTCATGATAAATAAAGCAATGGAGATTTATTTTATTATTTAAGTCTTCTCTACGTCCAACATGGAGCTTGAATTCACAACTCCAAGATCAAGAGTTGTATTCTCTACTAACTGAGCCAGCCAGGCACCCCAGCAATGGAGATTAAAAATGATTTTTAAAAATAAGGCATTTATGGGATGGCTCAGTCCATCAAGCATCTGCTTAGGTCATGATCCCGAGTTCTGGGATTAAGTCCTGCAGTGGGCTCCTTCCTTAGCAGGGAGCCTGCTTCTCCCTCTGCCTCCCGTTCCCCCTGCTTGTGCTCTCTCTCTCTCTGACAAATACATGAAATCTTAAAAGAAAAAAAAAATTTTAAAGGCATTTATTATCGGTCAAGAGTAGTCTGAGGGGGGGCGCCTGGGTGGCTCAGAGGGTTAAGCCTCTGCCTTCGGCTCAGGTCATGATCCCAGGGTCATGGGATCGAGCCCCGCATCGGGCTCTCTGCTCGGCAGGGAGCCTGCTTCCCACTCTCTCTCTGCCTGCCTCTCTGCCTACTTGTGATCTCTCTCTCTGTCAAATAAATAAATAAAATCTTTAAAAAAAAAAAAAAAAAGAGTAGTCTGAGGGGCGCCTGGGTGGCTCAGGGGGTTGAAGCCTCTGCCTTCAGCTCAGGTCATGATCTCAAGGTCCTGGGATCGAGCCCCACATCGGGCTCTCTGCTCAGTGGGGAGCCTGCTTCCCCCTCTCTCTCTGCCTGCCTCTCTGCCTACTTGTGATCTCTCTCTGTCAAATAAATAAATAAAATCTTTTTAAAAATCTCTTAAAAAAAAAAAGAGTAGTCTGAGAAAGCTGGTTTGGGGGCACCTGGGCGGCTCAGTGAGTTAAGCCTCCAACTCTTGATCTCAGCTCAGGTTTTGATCTCAGGGTCGAGTTCAAGCCCACTGGGCTCTGCACCAGACATGGAGTCTACTAGAAAGAGAAGAGAGGAGAAAGAATGAAAGAAAGAGAAAGAGAAAGAGAAAGAGAAAGAGAAAGAGAAAGAGGGGGAGGGGGAGGGGGAGGGGGAGAGGGGAAGAGGAGAGGAGAGGAGAAGAGAGGAGAGGAGAGGGAGAGAACAAAAAGAAGAGAAAGAAAGAGAAAGAAAGAAAGGACGAGCAAGAGGAGAGAAAGCGAGCGAACTGAGCCCCCGAGGTCCTGCCCACGGCCCACCCCCCGCCTAGACCCGTGCGACCCCCAGATCTCCCCAGGGGTCCTCTGGGCGAGTAAACTTTCCCTTACATTCTCCTGGCGTACCCACCAGCAGCTGCGGAATCAGAGTCTGGAGGGTGAGCACCGCACGGCCGCGCGCAGACGGCCCCTCAGGGTCACCTGCTGCCGGGGGTTACCTGGCGAGGTTACCCCGTGACTCCGGTCGTGGCCCCCGAAGCCTGGGGCAAGCCGGCCTTCCCTAGACTCGCTGCGCTCGCGGGCTTCCCCTCACGCCCTGGAGCTGAGCACACGCGCAGTTCGGGCAGCAAGTTTCCTGACACCGACTGCGCTCCGAAAGGCTCTGTCTGCTGTGAACTTTGCTGTTCAGTGAACTGAGCGCTGCAGCCACGGGCCTTCCCGCCCTCGCTGCACTCGCAAGACCTTTCTCCCCTGTGAGCTTTCTCGTGCTGCCTGAGGGTGCGGGGCTGGCTAAGTTTCCCCACGTTCAGTGCACCTCTAAGGTCTTTCTCCAGCATGGGCAGAGTAGGCGCTCTGGCTCAAGGCTTTGCCACATTTAAAAAACTTTTCTTCTACTTATGTATTTGAGAGAGAGAGAGCAGCCACAGGGGGAAGGGGCAGAGGGAGAAGCAGACTCCCTGCTGAGCGGGGACCCTGACTCGGGGCTCGATCCCAGGACCCTGAGAGCATGACCCGAGCTCAAGCGAGACGCTTAACGGACTGAGCCACACAGGGGCCCCGAGGCTTGGCCCCATTTGGTGCACTCATAGGCCTTTCTCGTTTGCAATTTCTGGTCTGGAACTATGTGGAATTGGTAGCTGAAGGCTTTCCCGCATTTGCCACATTCACACAGCATTTCTTTGGTGTAAACAATCAGGTTTACATTTACCGATTTAAAATAAGGTTTAAAATACGGTTAGAGCTGTGGCCAAAGGCTTTCCCACATTTGCTACACTCAGGGCCCTTCACCAGTGCGAACCTTCTGGAGCTAATGTAGAGTACAACTTCGGCAGAAAGCTGCTCCACATTCCATGCACTTATAAGGCCTTTCCCCAGAATGAATTATCTGAGGGGTTTTTTTCAGTTCACATGTGTGGCTGACGACCTTTACTCTCCTGACTCACATGGGATGTTTCTCTAGTGTGAACTTTTGGTGACCGACAAGCATTGATTTCTCCTTGCAGAGATTTCTACTTGTCGGGCGTCCACGTAGCCTCTCTCCAGAGTGAGTCGGGTGGCCACGGAGGGTGGAGCTCCTCAGGAAGGCTGTCCCCTGGGTGTTGCACTTAAAGGGCTTCCCTGCAGTGTGGACTTTGTTATCTGGGATCTGAACTTGGTGCTCCCTCACGGCTTCCCGTCACGGTGGGTGGCTGGGTCTTGGGTCATGGCTGTCCAGGACATCCTCACACGGAGGGGTGTGTTCGGCACAGGTGCGAGGCTCTCTCCGTACTGAAGGCAACTGTTTCAGAGGAAGGTTTCAGGGGAACTCTCCCCTGGGTGCCCACTCACGTGCAGTTTCTGCCCACGGTCCGCTTCCATGCTTCTCCAGGGACAAAGTCTCTGAAGACCTAACCACCTGGGTTATAGGGGTGGACCTTCTGGCACAAAGGACCAGCACTGTGAGTCCAGACCTGTGATGCAATTTTTCTAAAAACATCTTATCCCAGCAGTGCCTCCTTATCTTCTCTTCCACAGGAATCACCTGAGAGTAGAGAACGGCCCTTTCGATAGGCCGTGGGAGGTGGGTGAGCACGGGCCCACCATTATGTGGCATCTAATAAGCGAAGAGCTGATTCCCTGGGTTCGTAGGAACTCAGGGGGCCCGGATCAGGGGGAAAGTGGAGTCCTGTCGGTACAGGCTCTGGCCAGACCAGTGCGAAACACCTCAACGGGGTCAAAGATTCCGTGTGGCCGGCAGGAGCTGCGGCTCGGCCCCTGTAAACGCCATGCAGTAGGGATGCCGGGACGGGTGAGCGCCGCGCAGCAAGAGCCCAGACACGGGGGTAACATCCAGCCACCTCGTAGGAGCGGGCTTCTGACGGTTATTTACCAGTACGTAAACGTCTCCTAACACCTAAGCAGAAGCTGACGCTGGAGAACCCAGCCCAGGGAGAGTAGTTACAAGATGAAACTTGAGGTCAGAGAGGCAGGAACGGGAGGACGAGGCAAGAGGACGGAATGTTCAGAAAGGTGTAAAAAGTTGGACTGAGGCTGGGACAATGACTTCGGCAACAGGACAGCGATGGGGAATAGGGCCCAGGCCAGGCGCGGCCCAACCTAGACCAGGCCTCAGCCCAATCCCGAATTTCACGCAGCAAGGCACACCTCTCCCGGGACTCTCTCGTAACTGCAACTTCCCGGCTGGGTAACCAGGACTCCTCGCCATGCTCTGGCAAAATGACCTTGTGGGATTGAGCGGCCCCAAGTCCTGTGGAGGGCAGGGCAGGTGAGGGGCCCTCCCCGACCGTGTGACCTTTCTGCAGGAGTCAGGAAGCTTGCTTCATCTTTAACATTAGTGAGGAGAAAAGAGGAAGGGTGTCACAAAATGAAGCTTTGAGAGGGGTTTTTTCGGGAATAGCCAGGGGCTGCCCGAGGCAGTTTCTCAAAGGTTAAAGACAGAATTAACCGTATCACCCAGCAGTTTCACTCCTAGGTATATACCCAAAGATTTGAAGACAGGGACTCAGATTGTTTTATGCCAGTGTTTGTTGCTTATTAATCATGATGCCTAAAAAGGTGGAAGCAGCCCAAGAGTCCAGCAGATGAATGGCCAAAATGTGTCGTGTGTTCACCTATCAAAAAGCATGAAATACTGGTAGTGTTACAGCATGGATAACCCTTGAAAACATTAGGCTAAGTGAAATAATGTAGACACAAAAGGACAAGAGCAGTGAAATGAAATCACCAGAGTAGGCAAATTCATAGAGGTAGAAAGTAGATTAGAAATTACCAGGGGTCCAGGGCAGGGGGGAATGGGGAGTTACTGTTTAATGGGTACAGAGCTGCCGTTTGGGTGATGGAAAACTTTTGGAAACAGGTAGTGGTGAAGGTTTTACAACATTATGAATGCAGTTGATGTCATAGGATTGTACACTTAAAAATGGTTAAAATGACAACTATTGTGTTATATGTATTCAAGTACAATTTTAAAAAGAGTAGTAGTAAAAAAAAAAAAAGCATAGTAGTAATTATAATCGGAAGTTACTTCCCCCGAAAAAACAAAACAAAACTTGTTTTAGGTTCCTCTGCTAACTGAAAAGTAAGTGTCAGTGAAGAAAACACATTTTTGTGGAAAAAGAAACTCAAAAGCAGAAGTAGGAGAATCAGCAACAGAAGCAAGAGGTTTGAGTGATGTGAGGAAAGGAAGTCAAGAGCCAAGGCACAAACGCTTCCTCAACGAGCTGGAAAAGGGAAGGAACAGGTTCGCTCCTAGAGCCTCAGAAGAAAGCAGCTATGGTAACATGATGATTTTTGCTAAGTTAACTCCATCTGGCCTCCAGAACTGGAAGAGTAAACTTGTGTCATTTTAATCCGCTCGGTGGGTTTACAGCAGCAATAAGAAACTAGCACATTCCCTGCATAGCTCAAGTGTCCTGAAATGCAGGATTGGAGAGGTGGGTGGGCACGTGGAGCTCCAGTGTTACCAGCTGTGCACCCTGCTTGGCACCCCTGCCACTAGCACCGAGGCCGGAGGAAATCCCATTTGCAGACAGGCTAGCGGGACAAGCTGCCTCTCCTGTGGCCTGGCTGGGCTCCCTTCTCCCCAAATCTCAGTCTCTTTGCCCGGCCCCGGAGCCCATGGGATCATTTCTGCTATCTGCCAGACACACACTCGTGAGGGAGTACCCAACCCATGCCAAGGTCACCAGGAGGCACGGAGTGGAGGACGGGTGCCCCCTGAGCAGAGCTCACCTGTACCCCTGGGGGCTCAGGCTCGGACCGCCGGGCAGCCTACCTCAGTGACACACATGCACACGTCTTCAAAGACACCTGGCCACACACCAGGGCAACAGCCTGGACAGAAGCTGGGATACGGGGGACACGGGGAGAGGCTCCCGGTTCAGCCTGACGGGAGCACCGGGGTGGAGAGAAGTGCTGCGGAAGGGGCGCGGGCGGGCCTCGGAGGTAACGGAGAATCTCCCCAGCTCAAGGTCAGCTGATTACCAGCCTGCAACGCCCGCCCACGGAGACGCCCTTTCCCGGCACAGCCCAGAGGCAAGTCCGCCTGCCCGATGCGACCCTCCAGCAGGACCCCTCCTCAGACAGGGAGGGGCCACGGGGCGCCAAGCGTGTAGCGACCAGGAGCTGACCTGCTCTGGCCAAGAGGGCCCGCGGGGGGTCTGCTGGCAGCTCTGGGGAAGCTGCCAGCTTCGCGGATGCGGTTGGGTCTGCACACGGCACCTGTCACGGTCTAAGGACCACTCTCTCTCTTACCTCGGACGGCTCTGGACTGTGTGACAATGCGGGCCAGGTTAGGGGCGCCTGGGGGCTCAGTCGTTAAGCGTCTGCCTTCGGCTCAGGTCCTGATCCCGGGGTGCTGGGATCGAGCCCCACGTCGGGCTCCCTGCTTCTCCCTTTCCCACTGACCCTGCTTGTGTTCCCTCTCTCGCTGTATCTCTCTCTGTCAAATAAATAAAAAGGCCAATTACATAACCTTAAAGCTAGGGGTATGGCTGGGAAGGCAGGGAACAGAAACGGGTCACTGCCGGCATGCAGAGGGG
This sequence comes from Procyon lotor, assembly GCA_028646535.1. Taxonomy (NCBI): domain Eukaryota; kingdom Metazoa; phylum Chordata; class Mammalia; order Carnivora; family Procyonidae; genus Procyon; species Procyon lotor. The sequence goes on along the minus strand of CM053620.1, from coordinate 44,983,307 downwards.
TAGGGTTCTCAGTGCTGATAAAAACATCTGCTTCTGAGGACACAGCGGGGAGGGGGCAGGGGGCGACTCTGCTGTGTGGTCCAGTGGGCAGGGGTGCCTTAAGGCCGTGACCTTGCAAGCCAGGCTCTCCATTCCCTATGATCCCTATGACCCCTGCACTGTCTCCTCACTGTGGGTCTTAGTGGTGAGTCTGCCTACAGGGATCTGTTTTTTCTGGCCAGGCACAGAAAGGTGGCTTCAGCTTAACTTTCTCAATCTCTATTGCTTCCCTGTTCCACTGTTTTTAAATATTTTAATTTACTTATGAGAGAGAGAGTGTGCTCGCGCAAGTAGGGAGGAGGGTGGAGGAACACAGGGGAGGGGGAGGGCGAGAGAACCTTGAGCAGACCACGCTGAGCGCAGAGCTCGATCACACGACCCCAAGATCATGACCTGAGCTGAAACCAAGAGGCAGATACTTACCCGGCGGAGTCACCCAGGTACCCCCTTCCTATTCTACTTCTAAGGACCTTTTGCTGTTACACTGTCCACCCACCTCCCATCTCGGATAATCCAGGAGAATCTCCACATCTCAAGGTCAGCTGATTATCGACCCAACTCCATCTACCATTAGTTCCACCTTGCCATGTAATGTTCTGGAAATTAAGACCCGAACATCTTTGGGTCATTATATTCTGCCTACCACAGTAGTACAAGAACATAATTTTTAAAAATTTGAATGTTGCCCATATGGCTACTTGCTAAGTCAAGGACGAGTGCATTTTATATTTTGATAGATGCCAACAATGATTCTCTGGAGAGGTGTTTCCAAGTTGCCCTCCCCTGGCAGAGCTAGGAGAGCCTTGGGGGGGGGATGATGATGACGACGACGACGATGATAACGACGACAATGGCTCTCTTATTCACTTAGTAGTGTTAACCTTAAAAATAAAAGCTTACCAGCAAAAATGGGTTTTCTTGGGAATAGGCGACCGCTGGGCTCTTCCTATGAGATGTCCTTCGAAGGCTTATTTTGTGACATTGGGTTTTCTTCCCAGTTGCAAGGAGGACGTGAGCTCCCTCTCGTCTGCCACAGGGTAGGCTGCCCTTGGCCGGGCCAGCTGCGCCCCCACTGTCGGATCCTGCGTGGCTGCTCACCTGGAACAGGCTGAAGAAGCCTGGGTGCCTGACAGGGCGGACGTGGCGACGTACCCCGGGAGGGGTTGGGCGGGGGTCTGGCTCTAACGAGTGGGAGCCGGACAGAGGTGCCGTTGGGGCTGGCCCCACACGCTACTGGGCACCTGTCCTGTACCCACTGGCCTTCGTTGCTGGGGCCAGTGGCCATACCTTACTCCATTTTCCCCTTCCTCATTCTAGACACTGCATTCTTGCCATTTCTCCTCTGTCCGAGGACACTGCTCTGACCGCTGTCTTCCTCACTCCCCACCCCTCCCTTTACAGGGTGTCCCACGTTAGCCCACAGTCAACGCAGTATGAGATGTGCACATAACCCCACACAGGCTTTAAGCCCCAGATGCCTGGTTGCCGCCGGGTTTTCCTGGGTTCACGCAGACTGCTCTGCGTCCCCCGTTCCCATCAGAGATCTGGGGCCTGCCTGTACTGGGTCCCGCTGAGAGCGGAGGAGCTCCCGTCTCCTCCTACCTGGAACCCTACACCTATGTTCTCACGTGCCGGATCCTCCCCTCCGGCGGCTCTGCTGGGCCCGGTACTGAACCCCAAGCTCCACCTCGCCCTGACTTGATCCTGCAGACTCACCCTCAATCTGTCAGACCCACATCTGGGAGGGGGCTGCCCCCTCCCAGCAAAGCCTGCACACACCCCTCCGGGGTTTCTCTGCTTTCAGGCTGTTGGTGTGGGGTGGAGCAAGCCCCTCTCGAGCCAGGTGTTTCTGCAGAAGGAGCGCACCGTTTCAGGACCCCTAAGGCTCGTCCTCCCACCCTCAAGGCCAACACCTATAATGTGCGCCTGGTCTCGACGGACACACTACCCCTGGCTGAGCATCAGGGGATACACCCCAGACAGAAACCGTACGTGTGTGAGGCGTGTGGGAGAGGCTTCTGGCTCAGTATAAAGTCTCAGCAGCGGCCACGGGAGCACAGTGGAGAAAAACGCTTCCCAAGCAGTGAGTGTGCTAAGGATGTCCGGGCCGCCCGCAGCATGGGGAAGCCACACAGGAGCACCAAGCACAAGGAGGCCCTCCAGCCGAGCTCTGGCTGCCAGCAGCGGCACAGAGTCCGCGCCACACAGAAGCCCTCAAGTGCAGCAACCGTGGGAATGGCTTTCTAAAGGCCCCCATGCTCCCTCATTCCAAAGAGAGAGCGTGCAGATGCCCAACAGGGGGAAATGCCCCCAAAGAGCACTGCACCGTTGTTCATCACCAAAAATATCACACTGGAGAAACATCCCATGTGTGTAAGGAATGTGGGAAGGCCTTCGGCCACCTTTTTAAACTGAGGACACACGAGAAAGTTCAAACTGGAAAAATGCCTCACAGTTGCAGCGAATGTGGGGAAGCCTTCGCCCGGAAATACGCACTTGTTCAGCACCAGAGAGGTCCCCCTGGAGAACGGCCTTATGCGTGTGGCCAGCGTGGGAAGGCCCTCACTCGCAGCTTCAGGGTCACTCGGCAGGAGAAAGTTCACAACCAGGAGAGGCCTCGCAAGTGCAGACAGTGCCGGAGAGTCTTCAGCCGTATCCCCAGTTTTGTCGAGCACCGGAAAATACACACTGGGGCAAGGCCTTATGAGTGCAGCGAGCGTGGACAAGCCTTCAATAGAAGATCCAACCTCAGTCGGCACCAGAGCGTTCACACCGGAGAAAAGCCTCACGAGTGCACCAAGTGTGGAAAAGCTTTCCGCTAGAGGTCAAACCTCTCTCAGCACCAGAAAGGTCACCGGAAAAGAGCCATCTGAGTTCAGCGGACGTAGGAATGCCTTCAGCCAGAGCTCCACCCTCACTCAGCACTAGAAACTTCACACCAAAGAAAACCTTTAGGAGCGTGGCAAATGTGGAAAACCCCTAACTGGGGCATTTTCTTTGTTCACCTTAAAAGAGTTCACTCCTGAGAAAACTTCTGTGAAAGGAACCTTTGTGAAGAAGCCATAAGCCAAAAAGTGAAAAATACCCTAATACCCCTACCCGGAGATCGCCAGATGCCTGGGAAGTTTTCAGGCGCTACATCAGACTTTCTAACCTGTCCAGGTACTTTGCCAGATGCCATCTCACTTCTACCAGCTGGCAGGACCCCCACAGCCTGTCATCTCAGCATATTCAGGGAAGGCTGATTTTGTCCTCACTCATTCCCTGGAGGGAGACGTGAGGGATGGGAGCTCTTTGTGGCCTCCTTTGCCATCTCTGCCCCGTCCCCAGTGGTTCAGGCATGGACTGACCTCTTCTCTCCAGGATGATCTGACTGGAGTCTGACGACTTTGCAGGAGTAGCTTCTCTCTTTTGTGGGTAATTTTTCTTTTTTAAGATTTTATTTATTTATTTGACAGAGAGAGAGATCACAAGTAGGCAGAGAGGCAGGCAGAGAGAGGGGGAGAAGCAGGCTCCCCACTGAGCAGAGAGCCTGATGTGGGGCTCGATCCCAGGACCTGAGATCATGACCTGAGCTGAAGGCAGAAGCTTAACCCTCTGAGCCTCTAAATAAATAAATAAAATCTTAATTTATAAGTTTATAAATAAATAAAACCTTAATAAATCAGATTTATTTATTAAATAAATAAAATCTTAAAAAAAGATTTTTTTTAATAAATAAAAATCCCCCAATAAATAAAATCTTAAAAAAAAAAAAAGTGTCCAAAGCAACCTTCTGAGGCAATGGGAATGAGGTAAGATAATAATGGCTGTACAACTCTAGACACTTACTAAAAGTCATTAATTACGCACTTAAAATGGGTGTATTTTATAATATGTAAACTGAAGTTTAGCCACTTAACAAACAGGACTATTCTTTCTCACAGCCCTGGAGTTCCTGACCACATGGGGATAACCAGAAGTGTGCAGCCCACTAAGAGATGACAGGAAAGCGTGAAACGCTGGTTAGGCACACAGCTCTGGAGATACGCAGACCCTCAAGACCCTCCGCAAAGCTTCATCTTGCAACGGCCCAGACATGATTAACAGTGTGCCAGGCTCCCCCGTGTCCTATTTGTCACACTCGGTTTTCTTTACCCATTGACAGTACTCATTTCCTTCTCACATGAACACAAGTGGGTGACATATTACTAGGGTCTGGCCTTCAGAGGGCTTCCTTTCAACGCTGCTGAGGTGGGAAAGACAGTCCCTGAAACACAGACCATCACCTTGCTTCATCCAGACCACCCACTGCCTTTTCTAGGCAAACTCCAGGTCCAAAGCTCAGAACACACAGGCTTCATTTTTTGCCAGGGAACATGGGATACAAATGCAGACTGAGTCACACGTGCCAGAGACGAGCCATGCCTTGCTGCTGTGCCCTCTGTGAGGTGCTACCGGGGCCCCAGTGACCAATCTATGAACACCTCTGCCCTGTTCTCAAGGCACTCCTGCTAAACAGGAGTCTCATATCTCAGGTGAATTAACTGGTGATACATTCATGATCGAATGGTCCAAAGCAGTCTGAGGTCCTGGTACCAGAGCTAGGTGACGACAGAAATGCACAAAATCTGTTAGGGGTACCCGAAGCAGCTCAATGAAGGCATCATGGACGTCAAGGGCAGATCTCACAAGGTCCATAAACAAAGGGAAATTTACCCAGAAGCCCTCCAACAACTATCCCACAGGCCCCTTGCTTAGAGCAGGAGTCGTGTCCATGCCAAACGTGGTCGCGGGGGAGCACCTGAGTGGGTGCAGAGCCTCCACCGTCCCTCCAGGGCAAGGCAGGCAGGGAACGGGACTGCTTCTGCTGAGCCACAGGAGGGCCCGCCCAACACAGAAGGGCTTTTCCCACAGCACCCAGCGGCGCAACACGCGGTCCCCAAGTCCAGTGTGGCCCCTCTGGGCTTCCTCCCACACGGGGCCGCCATGTAGTGTCTCCCCCGGTGAGGTTCTTCCACACAAGGTCCAGCTTGTGGCTGAAGGCTACTCGGGCAGGGTCTTGCTCAGGTATTAATTCTTTTATATTGAAGTTTTTAAAATAGGTTGATTATTTAAAATAAAAATGTTAAAAAAAAAAGGGGGCAGAAGACTTTACTACTCTGGCTGCTCTCAAATGGCTTTTTTCTGGTGAAGCTGTTGGTGTTGGCAGGGCAGAGCCGCGGCCAACAGTCCTGCGCCGGCCGTACGCGGGAGTTTCTCCAGTTAGTATTTCCACGCAGAACATGGCCGGGGCTGCAGCTTTTTGCTCTCCCACTCACTGTACTCACAACGCAGTAACTTGTTGCAAAACTGGATTTAGTCTGTGAGAGGCAGCTTTCCTGCATCAGCTGCACTCATTACGCCCGTCTCCAAGGGGGATCGTGGGAAACGGGGATAATATTTTCTCGGAAGTCAACTGCATTTGTACAACTG
>CM053620.1:44962650-44977314 GCA_028646535.1 Procyon lotor | reverse complement strand
AGAAATGAAAACATACTCATGTAAAAACCTGGAGTTGAATTTTCATAGCAACATTTTTCATAACACCCAAAAAGTGGAAATAAGACAAATGCCCCATCAACTGATGAATGAATGAACAAACCGTGGTACATCTACACAACAGAATATTATTTGGCCATAAAAAGGAATGAAGTCCTGATATGTGCTACAGCATGGATGAACCTCAAATATATTATGCTAAGTGAAAGCCAGTCACAGAAAAGCATATACTGTGTGACTCCATTTATATGAAATATCTAAATAAGCAAATATATATAGTCAGACACTTAACCAACTGAGCCACCCAGGTGCCCCAAGTTCCCTGACTTTTTAAGCCTTCCTGGGTTTCTACCGTGTGGTCATCACCTCTCCCACCAATGGGGGGAGTGGGGGATCAGGGAGAAGAATCACCCCAGTTACAGAAAGCAGCAGAGGTTTCCATCCCCAACGCATGGTACCAGCTGAGCACTGTGGCTCAAAGCCCCTCAAGTCTAGGGTCACAGTTGTCTCTCTAAACATGCCTCCAAGTTAACATTCTCTTCTTGACGGGAAGCGTAATTTTTGGACCATGGACACATCTAGAAATCTACAACACACAAGTTTTGCTGAACTGACATTTTATTGACCTTTAGGGAAATTAGTTTCCAAAATTTTAAAAGCAAAAGACCCCACAAAACAGAGGATATGGATCCCATATGTTCATTCAATCACTTCTCTCCCTTGGCAGCAAAAACAATGAAGGCCATGGTGTGCACAGACGCCAGGAGCACTGGCCACATCCCAGGACTGCAGGGTCTTCATTTTAGGACCAGGGTAATGGCCATGAGGTGAACATCCTCTTATCCCCGGTAAGGCAACAAAAGTCAGGGACCCCACCCCACAGAAGCCAGTCCCTCTCTTCATGACTCCCAGTTTTGTTGTGTCCCTCCATACACAGTGATCAGAACCCCCAATATTAAAGGTGGCCAAGCTTTGATTACCATACATTTCAGGGAAGTGTGAGACAGTCAGTTCCAGGGGTGGATAAATCCATGACAGGTACCATGTATAGTGTCAACCATGTCCGTGAAAGTGATTAGTCTTCTCTGGAAGCCCCCAGTAGACACAGCTCAGCTACTCTTGACCAGCGACTGGTCACAGACATACCTAAACCAGCTGGGGGGGGGGGGGGCAATGACGCCCATTGTGGGGTCCACCACTCATGATTCTTTCCTCTAGAGGATGGGGACTCAGGGGGTCTGCTGTTCCAGGGCATGCTGGGATGACTGATGCACACCTTGGGCACCTGCCAGGTGGTTGAGGTGGGATGGCTACTATCACAGAAACCAGTGATGACGTCACACTGCCCACAGCCTAGGCAGGTCAGAGTGCAACCCAGCTCCTGAAAGCTTCCTACACACCTGCCACCCCGGGGCACATGTTGGGGTACGCCAGGTTTAGCTTTCCACGGCTACTCTCCTCAATCTCCTCTCTGGAGTGAGGCCTTTTGTGTTGAACAAGATGCCCAGCCCCGGCAACAGGCTTTCCAACATCCCCTGTCTTCTTATGGCCTTTCTCTAGTGTGGACCTTCTTGTGTTGAAGGAGGGTAGAACTATGTTTGAAGGCTTTTCCACATTCTGAACATTCATAGGCTCTCTCTTCCGTGTGGAACTGCTGGTGCCGATTGCGGTAGGACCTGGTGGTGAAGGTCTTCCCACACAGGCTGCACTCATAGGGCCGTTCTCCAGTGTGAATTTTCCAGTGCTGATACAGGCCTGAGCGGGTCACATAGGTTTTCCCACATTGCTTGCACTCATAAGGCCTTTCTCCAGTGTGAACTCTCTGGTGAAGAATGAAGCTATGGTTGTATTTAAAGAACTTCCCACATTCCCTGCACTCATAGGGCCTTTCTCCAATATGAACTTTCCGGTGCCGAATGAGAGTAGACAGAACGCTGAAGGCTTTCCCACATTCGCTGCACTCATAAGGCCTTTCTCCAGTGTGAATTCTCTGGTGCAGAACAAGTGCATCTTTGCGGTTGAAGGTTTTGCCACACTCATCACACTTGAAAGGTTTTATGCCCGTATGAACCTTCTGGTGCTTCCTCAGTTTAGATGGATAACTGAAAACCTTTCCACACTCATTACACACATGGGATGTTTCTGTAGTGTGAATTTTTTGGTAATTAACATGGGTGGATTTCTCCTTGGGGGCATATCCACCTTTCAGGCATCTAAAGGGTCTCTCTTTGGGGTGAGTTATCAGATGGTCAAGGAGTGTAAATGCCTTCAGGAAGGCCTCCCCACAGACACTGCACCTGAAGGCCTTCTGTGTGGTATGGAGTCCCTGCTGCTTCTGGCAGCTGGAGCTGGCATGGAAGGCCCCCCCAGGCTTGGCGCTCTTGCATAGCCTGTCCTTGCTGTGGGTGGCCTGGTGCTGGAGGAGGCCTTCGGCGGCAGGCACAACCTTCCCAGACGCCCCACGCAGAAAGGGCTTCTCCGATAGGCAGACTCCAGAGCTCCTCGTCTGCTCCGGAGAGGCTTGCTCATCCTCCAGTCTACATGGACAACCTGAAACAGAGAAAAGCCAGTTACTGCGTGCTGGATCAGAGGGAGGAGGCACCTTCATCACAAACGCATGTCAGACATACCGACAAGGAGTCCAGAGGATTGCCAGGAGGTTGCTAGGAAAAGTCTGGGTGAGAAAGGGCTGCTGCAGCAGAATAGGGCTCTGCCAGATCACAGAACAGGAAAGACCTCAGCAGGGACGAGGACACAAGATGGTGGCAGTGCAGGGAGAAGAGGTGGGATCTCCGAGTCACTCCTTGCTATGGCTTCAAGCAGGGCCTCAGCCGCTGGTGACAGGGAGCACAGTGAAGAGGGTGTGTTTGCGCCAATGAAAAGGCAACTGTAACAGAGCAGCTGGCGTTCAAGTGCTATTCAAGGGTATGTACACATCTCAAGTCACCAGGGGACAGCTCTACCCTGGCACAGAAGCCGGGGACGTGGGTCATCTTGGTCCTGAGAGTCATGGTAGCGACGGCAAGATCACACAGTGTGTCCAGAAGGGAGAGGAAAGGTGGGAAGAGTGTGTGGTCACTGGCTCAGCACCAACATGGCTGATACCCAGTGTGCTGTGAGCCCGTCACTGAAACCAAGGCATCGCCCAGCCCTACTCACCAGGACCAGGACCCCTCCTGGCCTCTGCTCTGCTGCCCAGAGTCAAGTCCACCATGTTGGGCACCCAGAGCTCTTCTTCACTTTCCAGTTGGGCAACCACATGGGACCTTGAAGGTGCAAATCCTACGAGGGAGAAAGTTAGTAAGAGGCCAGCCCAAGCCAAGGGCCGCCACCCCCAACCCCGTAGGAAGCTCATGTCCTCATGACAACCATGAAGGAAATGGAGTATAAGAAAACAAACCTCCTCGGCACACTTGAAAATTTGTTAAGCAGGTAGACCACATGCTGTGTTTTACCACAATTTATTTTGAAAGAACCTTACGTGAAGGTAAACTGACATAACTGAAGTAAAAAAACAGACAAACAATAATAGTTGGAGACTTCAACTTCTAACTTTCAATAATGGACAGAACCACTAGGCAAAAAACCAACAAGCACACATCACTTAAATAACACCAGAAATCAACTAAACTTAACAGACATCTATACAGCCTGCCACATAACAACAGCAGAATACATATTTTCCCCTCACATGCACATGGAACATTCTCCAGAACACACCATTTGCTGTATGGCAGGTCTCAACAGATTTCAGAGGACTGAAATCACACAAAGTATGTTCTCTGACCACAAAGAAATCAACAGAAAGAAATTTGGGAAACTCACAAATTTATGGAATTTAAATAAAATACTCCTAAAGAACCACGAAGAAAGCTACAAGCACTTTGAGATGAAGGAAAATGAAAACACAACATAACAAAAGTAATGGGACAGCGGTTCTTGGAGGGAAAATCAGAGCTATAAATACCTCCATGTTGTTTGTTGTACTCATAGCACTTTTTCTTCTTCTTCTTTTTTTTTTAAAGATTTTGTTTATTTATTTGAGAGAAAGAGTAGAAGTTAGGGAGAAGGAGAGGGAGAAGCAGACTGAGCAGGGAGCCTGACATGGGGCTCGATCCCAGGACCCCGGGATCATGACCTGAGCCAAAGGCAAATGCTTAAGCAACTAACCCACCCAGGTGCCCCCTACTCATGATACTTCTGACACCAAAAGTGGCTAAGGTGTAGGGCAGGTGTTCCACACCACTTCTCCAACTCTCAGACACCAACATGGTGTCCAAGGATTCAATTAAATTCTGGTACTAACTACCTGGAATCAGCATCAGATCCCCCTGGTTAAGGGCTCAGTCCCAAAGACTTCCCCTACTTCAGACAAGTTAGAAGTCCAAGACTCCCATTCTTCTGACCAACTGACTATAAATCATGGATTCCCACAAATATATTAATCCCTTCTCGAGTTCAATAATTTGATATAATAGCTCACAGAACTCAAGAAAAGAGTTTACTTAGTATTACCAGATTATTATAAAGTATACAACTCAGGAACAGCCCAATGGAAGAGATGCAAAGGGCAAAGTATGCCAGGGTGGAGATGGAAGTGGAGGGTGAAGAAGCAGAGAGTAAGGGGCATCCATGCCCTCTAGTGGCACCACTTTCTCAGCAACCCAGAAACACTCTGAACCCTGTTATTTAGGAGTTTCTATGGAGATTTCATTATGATGTGTCCACTGGTGATTGGTTCAGTCTCCAGTTCCTCTACTCTCCCCAGAGGCCAGAGTTGGGGGACTGGAAGGAGGAGGTGGGGGGTAGCTCAAAATCCAATGCCCTGGTCTTTCTGATGGCCACCTCCTACCCTGGGAGCTCCCAGCCACCAGTCATTCCATAAGCACACAAGAGGCACTCTTATCACTTCAGAGAGTCCAAGTTGTTTTTGATTTTGTTTTTTTTGAGTCCAAGTTTTTTAGGAGCTGTGCAGGAATTGGAGACAAAGACAAATATGTATTTCTTACTATGTCACAGCACCCATATTTAAAAAGATCTCAAACCAACAGCCTAACTTTAGCTGTTGAAAAAGAAAACCAAAGCTGGTGGTATCACAATTCTGGACTTCAAGCTCCATTACAAAGGTATAATCATCAACAGTGTGGTACTGGCACAAGAAACAGGAAAAAAAAGCGACTAAACTCAAAGCTAGCAGAAGGAAGGAAATTATAATGAGCAGAGATAAATGCAATAGAGATTAGAAAAAGAGAATCAATAAAACTAAAATTAGGATCTTTGAAAGCATCAACAAAATTGAAAAACTGCTACCTAGACTAACAAGAAAAAATAGAAGAATCAATTTATTTAAAAAAAGAATTAAAAAAAAGAATGAAAAAGGGGACGTCACTAACAATATTACAAAACAGAAACGATTGTAAGGAAATACTATGAACAATTGTATTACATGCCCACAAATTAGGTAACTTAGATAAAATGGACAAATTCCTAAAAAAGACACAAACTACCAAGACTGACTCAAGAAGAAATAAAAAGTCTAATTATAGTTAAAAACAAACAAAACAAAAAAACTGACCCCAGAGGGGTAAAAAAAAAAAAAAAAAAAAAAAAAAAAAGGTTAGGCCCAGAGGGCTTCATTGATGAATATTAACACTGAAATAAAAGTCAGCACAAATACTTCACATGCTCTTCCAGAAAACAGAAGAAAAGGGAATGTTTCCCTACTCATCCATTGAGGCCAAAATTACTCAATCCAAACAAAGACATGACAAAACTATACACTGATAACTGTTACGAATATAGATGCAGAACTCTTCAACAAAATACTAGTAACCCAAATCCAGAAATACACAAAGGGGTTATAAGCTATGTCAGAGTGGAATTGTCCTAATAATGCGCGGTTAAACATATGAAAACCAATTACTCTACTATACCACGTTCACAGAATAGAGGATAAAAATCACACGACTATTTCAAGAGATACGGGAAAGCACTAGACAGAATTTTTTTTTAATTAAAGATTTTATTTATTTGACACAGAGACATAGAGAGACAGAACACAAGCAGGGAGGGTGGAAGAGGGAGAAGCAAGCTTCTCGCTGAGCAGGGAGTCCAATGTGAGCCTTGATCCAAGGACCCTGGGATTGTGACCCGAGCCAAAGGCAGACGCTTACTTACAGAGCCACCCAGGCACCTACAGCATCCTTTCTTGATTAAAATTCTTCACAGTGTAGGGACAGAATGTACATACCTCAACATCATAAAAGCCATCTATGAAAAACCCACAGCGAATTTCATTCTCAATGGGGAAAAACAGAGCTTTCCCACTAAGGCCAGGAACACGGATGTCCACTCTCACGACTGCTGTTCAACATAGTACTAGAAGTTCTAGCCTCAGCAGTCAGACAACAAAAAGAAATCAAAGGCATCCAAATTGGCAAAGAAGAAGTCAAACTCTCACTCTTTGCCGATGATATGATAATTTACGTGGAAAACCCAAAAGACTCCACCCCAAAACTGCTAGAACTTAAATGGAAATACAATAAAGTGTCAGGATATAACATCAATGCACAGAAATCAGTTGCATTTCTATACACGAACAATGAGACAGATGAAAGAGAAATGAAGGAGTTAATCCCATTTACAACTGCACCAAAAACCATAAGATACCTAGGAATAAATCTAACCAAAGAGGCAAAGAACCTGTACTCAGAAAACTATAGAATACTCATGAAAGAAATGAAGGAAGACACAAAGAAATGGAAAAAATGTTCCATGCTCATGGAGCAGATGAACAAATATTGTGAAAATGTCTCTGCTACCTAGAGCGATCTATACATTCAATGCAATTCTTATCAAAATACCATCAACTTTTTTCACAGAAATAGATCAAATAATGCTAAAATTTGTATGGAACCTGAAGAGACCCCAAATAGCCAGAGGAATGTTGAAAAAGAAAACCAAAGCTGGTGGTATCACAATTCTGGACTTCAAGCTCCATTGCAAAGGTATAATCATCAACAGTGTGGTACTGGCACAAAAACAGACACATAGATCAATGCAACAGAATAGAGAGCCCAGAAATGGACCCGCAACTCTATGGTCAACTGATCTTTGACAAGGCAGGAACAAATGTCCAGTGGAAAAAAAGACAATCTTTTCAACAAATGGTGTTGGGAAAACTGGAGAGCCACATGCAGAAGAATGAAATTGGACCATTTCCTTACACCACACAAAAACAGACTCAAAATGGATGAAAGACCTAAATGTAAGCCAGGAATCCATCAGAATCCTTGAGGAGAACACAAGCAGCAACCTCTGTGACCTCGGACACAGAAACTTCTTCCTAGACACATAGCCAAAGGCAAGAGAAGCAAGGACAAAATGAACCATTGAGACTTCATAAAGATAAAAAGCTTTTGCACAGCAAAGGACACATTCAACAAAACCAAAAGACAACTGACAGAATGGGAGAAGAGATTTGCAAATGACATCAGATAAAGGGCAAGTATCCAAAACTTATAAAGAACTTATCAAACTCAACACCCAAGGAACAAATAATCCAATCAAAAAATGAGCAGAAGACATGAACACACATTTCTGCAAAGAAGGCATACAAATGGCCAACAAACACATGGAAAAGTATCCAACATCACTCAGCATCAGCGAAATACAAATCAAAACCACAATGAGATACCACTTCAGGAAATGATAGAATGTTGGCAAGGATGTGGATAAAAGGGAACCCTCCTACACTGTTGGTGGGAATGCAAGCTGGTGCAGCCACTCTGGAGAACAGTATGGAGGTTCCTCAAAAAGTTAAAATAGAGTTACCTTACAACCCAGCAATTGCACTACTGAGTATTTACCCCAAAGATACAAATGCAGTGATCCGAAGGGGCACGTGCACCCCAATGTTTATAAGCAGCAATGTCCACAATAGCCAAACTATGGAAAGAGCCCAGATGTCCCTCAACAGATGAACAGATACAGAAGATGTGGTATATATATATATATATATATATATATATATATATATACAATGGAATATTATGTAATCATAAAAAAAAAAAAAACAATGAAATCTTACCATTTGCTAGGACCTGATGGAACTAGAGGGTATTATGCTAAGTGAAATAATAAGTTAATCAGAGAAAGACAATCATCATACAATCTCACTGATACGTGGAATTTGAGAAACAAGGCAGAGGATCATAGGGAAAGAGAGGAAAAAATGAAACAAGAATAAACCAGAGACGGAGAGGTATCATAAGAGACACCTAATCTCAGGAGACAGAGGGTTTCTGAGAGGGAGGGGGTTGGGGAGAGGAGGTGGCTGGGTGACGGGACACTGTGGGGTATGTATTTCGGTGAGCACTGTGTATCGTATAAGACTGACGAATCACAGACCTGTACCCATAGACAAATAATACGTTATATGTTAGTAATAATTTAAAAAGTGAAATATGACTTTAAAAACTATTAGAACTAATAAATGAGTTTAGCAAGGCTACAGAACACAAAATCAGTAGACAAAAATCTGTATTTCTATATGCTAGCACTGAATAAGCTAAAATGAAATTAAGAAAACAATTCCACTTAAAATTGCATCAAAAGGTATAAAATACCTAGGAATAAAGTTAGGCTTGTATGCTGAAAACTACAAAACACTGTTGAAAAAAAGTTAAAGACTAAATAAATGGAAAGATATCTCGTGGTCATGAATTGAAAGATACTAAGACGGCAATACTCCCCAAACTGACCTACTGATTCGAATTCATGGCTCAAGTTTGACCCAGGGAGGGCCTTATAAAAATCTCCTTTGAAGGAAGTCAACACCCAGAGCACACAGGGGCCATGACTTCAGCAGAATCAGAGAGAGAGGCAGGGGTGAGTGGAATTTGTTGGGCACGTTGTAAATATCTGCATCCCAAGTCCTACTCCAAGAGGCCATTGGGCTACAGCTGATGAGGCTGCTAACACGGCTGCTAAGAAGGAGGCAGAGGAAGAAGACACAGCCGAGTGCCAGTACTCACACCAACCACAGGGAACCTAGGAAGCAAACAGCCTCCGTTGTGGGGCTTTAGGATGAACACACCTTCCTATGGGGATAAGGCAGAGGTGGTCAGTCTGCCAGGGAAGAGTGTGAGAGACTTACCCAGCGAGCCAATAAGTGCAAAGTTCTCTAGCATCACATCACGGTACAGGCTCCTCTGGGTCAGATTAAGGAGCCCCCACTCCTCCCGGGAGAAATACACAGCCACATCCTCAAAGGTCACCAAGCCCTGTAATGATTGATTCAACTGAGCCTTAGGGGTCAACAGTGGGCAGAGGAAGACATCCAGGCACTCGATCAGTGTCTCAGGGTCCTGCCACGTGTCTCGCTGACATTCATCATCTTTCCCTTTGAGCCCTAAACCCCCACTCCCACGCAAGGCATACCCTCTACCTCCCTCCTCCTAAGGCCCTGACCTCAGAGGATTGCCGGGCGGACCCCCAGTTCCACTGGTGCCTTCCTCAGTTACGCTGGACTCTCCATCCTGCGCACAGCAACAACAGGCTGGTGACCAGACAGGTGCCATCTGTGTACCAGCCAGACACACAGGTCCCACCCTATCTCCAGTCTGCCAATTCCCTCTAAGTCCCAGAAATCACCTCCCGGAGGCAACCAAACCTATGCTCACCCTTCTCCCTGAGGTCCCGGGACGTGGTCCCAGACCTTCCAGTTTGCCCTCCTGCCTGACATGCACTGAAGTCTTTGCACAACCGCACGTTACAGCTCCACACCCCCAGCACAATCTCACCCGTTCACCCCACTGGCAACTCACTGGAGTCCCCCACGTGCTCGTTCTGCACCTGGTATCTCCAGAGTGACACCGCTGAGAGCAACCACAATCCCATCCTGCCCCAGTCGAACCCCGCTCCGTCATTCATTGCTAAGGGCACCCCCCGGCTCTGCGCTGAAGACCTCCCCGCCCAGACCCGTTCCTAGCTTCAACCCCCCACCCCCACCCCGAGACCAGGCCACACACGGACCTGCGAGGCGCCCGGCCCTCTTCTCGCTGTGCCTTTGCTCAGGCCGTCCCTTCACCGGCCACAGCCTTCCCCGCTTCTCCTGAGCTCCTTCAGAACCCGGACCCCCTGGGTGGGGATCGGGGTTGTCAAAGCCTGGGGCACCTTCCACTCACCCGCACCTCCTCGGCCATCGGAAGCTGTGGGCGGAGCATGGCCGCGGCGGACGCCGAAGTTCGGCCTATTCCGCGCAACTCCGTACCGGCCACCCTGCTGGGGCGCAGGAACCTTCGAAGCTAGGTCCAAAACGTGCCCAAGGACCAGGCACCGCCTGTGGGAGGCCCAGGCCGTCCGGCGCCCGTTCCGCAGGGGGCAACAGCGAGTCTCAGGAAGAAGGGGTCATTCCCGGGAGTCACGGCGCGAGCAGCGGCGCGCCGGGGGCCCCGTCGCTGTCCTCCGCGGTGCGGCCTCTCCGGGAAGTCGGCCGGCCGCGCACAGCGGCGAGAGGAGCCCCTCGAGGGCAACGCCGGAAGTCCCGCCGCCTCAGCGGCCTCCATTGACTTGGCCCCCGCGTCGCTTTAGGACCTCATTTCCCAGCTCCCCCCGCGGCCCCGCTTGCTCGTTGCCAAGGCGACAAGGAAGGGCGCCGCTGTAGACAGTGAGGGCACAGGGCTGGAGCATTTCGGGAGCCGCCCTGGCTGGAGGTGGAGGAGGGACTTCCGGCGCCGGACTCCTCCCTCCGAGCCGGAAGCAGGAGGCAGAGAGCGCCGCGGCGTGGAGGGCGGAGTGTGAGAGGCTCTTCCGAGCGCTGGAAGCGGGAGCCGGGAAGGTGTGAGAGTGAGCGCCACACTGTGTAGGCCGTGAGCGCCGCAGGTGTCGCGAGCCCCGGTCTCCCAGGTCGTAGAGAGGAGACACCTTCGGGCCTCACGTCCGTCAAGGCCCGTCGTGCGTGCCCGCGACCGCCCGGGGGCCATCGCGCTTGGCGCTGTGTCCGTTTCCAGAGCCGGAGACAGCGCTCAGAAAAGACTCTCAGGGCCGCCTCGGTGGCTCAGTCGGTGAAGCGTCTGCCTTGGGCTGGGGTCGTGATTCCGAGGTCCTGGGATCGAGCCCCGCGTCGGGCCCTCTGCTGGTTGGGAACCTGCTTCTCCCTGCCCTCTGCCATCCGCCACCCCACCCCCGCCCCCCGCTTGTGTCTCTGGCACTATCTGTGTCAAATAAGTAAAATCTAAAAAAAGAAGAAGAGAGGGCGCCCGGCACCCATGTAACTGACCTCTGTAACCCGGTCTCTGGCTCCCCCAGAGAACCAACGGATGCCGCATGGCCCAGAGCCCCCACCACGAATCACACTGTTGGCCTGGATGACCCGGTGTGGATCGAGGCTCCAGGTGCACAAAGACACTCCTGTTAGGTGGGCTACTTCCCCGTGCGGTGGTACAGTGAGCAGGGCTGACAGCAGTGGCTCGCCGAGGCTGTGGGACAGGGTAGATCCTGGGATGAGTCAGGCTTCCTCTCCGAAACAATTAAGCCGCCTTGGCGCCTCACTAGCCCCTGAATCCGGGCCAGCTGGCTCCAGACAGCACAGACTAAGGGCAGCCCAGCCAGCTTCCTGCAGAGATCTCTTGATCTCGGACACATTCCGCAACAGGCCAGCTGGTCCCCAGCACCCGTGCCCCCCTGCCCAACCTCCCCCAGCGGTGATGTGGAAACACTACAAGGCAGCCGGCGGAGGAAGATGCTTAGTCCAGGTCTGAACCACTACAATGCTTCACTCCCGCTCCTCCAATGTCAGAGGGCAGGGGGCTGGGAAAAGAGTCAGCTGTTCTAATTCCCACCATCCTCAACCCCGCTGCACTTCCGCCAACACCCACAGCGCCATGTCTCCTTCCTCCCTTAAGATCTAAAGGCCTGGAGACAGGTGTCACTCTTCCCTTTCTGTCCTTGGTTCTGACCCAGTCCCTACTCGGTGCTACTGTGGCCGGCACTGGCTTCTCCCGGGCCTCCCCCACACTCACAGAAAGGGTGACAGGGTCATCACCCTGGGGATTTAGCCTGAACCAAAGGCCTGGGACTCTCTCCGGGGAAAGCAGGCCCAACCAAGTGGGACAGGCCCAATTGGCTAAAGAGACAGAGGGCTGTGCTGGTGGCTCCACTTTACGCGGAAGGTTGGCCCCCAAAATGGCCACCATTAGTCCCCTTGTCCTGTGTTCACACGCTTAGTTCCCTTCCATACTGAATAGGGTCCCCACTAGCATATGGGGGAGATGACAGAATGACTTCTGTGGCCAGGTCCTAAAAGGCACTATGGCCTCTTTGGCTTTATTCTGTCTCGGCTCACTTGCTCTGAGGGAAGCCACCTGCCATGTTGTGAGGACACTCAAGTAGCCCCCAGCCAGGCATGCTAGAAGTTCCCCCAAGCCCCCCTGGTTTGTAAGTGGATGTCAGTCTCCCAAGTATGGAGAGAGAACTCTGATTGCAGGACGTGGGGAGGAGGGAAAAAAAACCAAGTCTACCCTACCAGGGTGTGGAGTTGAGGGGAGAAGGTGTTTTGCAGGAAGCTCTCTGGTCCTGATTTGAATCCACACCCTGCCCAGCTCGACAGCCTCAGCTTCCCCATATGTCAATCTGGACACCACTGCTCTCAGGGGCCAGTGGGGGCCCTCTGTGGCCCTTGTTCCCTTGGCCTCAACACAAAAAGGTACCCCGATGGCCGGAGACAGGTGCAGTGTGGGCAGGGGTGTCTTTGACTCTCATGAGGAGAGGCTAGCCAGATCCCTATGGAACGGAGCATCTGGTGTCCCTCCAGGGGCAAAGAGGGCAGAGCTGGGGGAGAACATGGGAAAGCTTTGGGGACCTGAGGACTCCACGAGCTTGACAGGGAAGGCAGTGTGGCCAGTATGATGGCTCCTCTGAATCAGCTTTCTGAGGTGTCCCCAGTGTGCCCTTGGCATACAGCAATACATACTTGCAGATTAATAAATACTTGTAGATTAACTAATTTTCCCTGCAAGTAAAGTGTTTATTGTCGCCCATTTTACAGAAAAGAAAACGAAAGTCTGGCAGCTCTGGCATCACGCCAGGCAATGAGGCTGACTCCCCCTCTCTGGGTATTCACAGGCACCAGGACCTAGAAGGAGGAGCAAGGCTGCGAGCGGTAAGGGCTGGTTATGCAGCAGGGCTGGAGGGGGAGGGCAGGGAGGGCCTAGCTCTGGGTGGCCACAGAGGCTGGTAGGCCAGAGTGGGGAGGAGGGCCCCATCATCCTGGCCCCAGGGTGGTTTTGGATGGCCCGTTTGTTCTCGGGCAGTGGGTGGGCAGGCATCGAGGTAGTAAGTAGCAGACAGGAATGTTCCAGACCCCTGGGATCTGTCATCAGCCTCATTTTAAGGAAGGAGAGACTGAGGTTTCAGTCTCCCAGTTGGGAGAGTGAAGAAGCCGTACTTCCCGTGGCCCCTAGGAGGAAGACAGCTAGGACGGGGGTTGGGGGTCAGCCCTGCCCAGGGCCCTCAGCCACCCCCTTACTGCCCAGGACCTTCTGCCTCGACACCAGCTGCTTCAAAGATGCGGTTCTCCTTCCAGGCAGCCTTTCCTGAACACCCTCAGAGAGCATTTTCTCTCCCCTTTCTGGGCGCCACCGGCTAGGGACCCCTTTCTCACTGCCCTGGCTGGTCCCAACTTCTGCCCCTCCCCACCCTCCCAGCCTCAGGTGGTGGAGGGAGGGGATGAGAAGAGGGATACCTGAGACCCTATGGTGAGCTGAATAATGGCCCCCAAAGATAGCCAGATCCTGATCCCCAGAATCTGTCAATCTGCTGCCTTAGGTGGCAAAATGGACTTTGCAGATGTGATTAAATGAAGATGTTTATCTGGGGAAATTATCCTGGATTATCGAGGCAGGCTCAAGTTCTCACAAAACCCTTATAAGTGAAAGCAGGAGGCGGGACAGTCAGAGCTTTGTAGACGGGATGCTGCTGCCTTTGAAGACAGAGGAGGACAGGGCAGTTGGTCGGCTCAGTCAGTAGAACACGGGACTCCTGATCTTGGGATTGTGAGTTTGAGCCACACATGGGACGTAGAGATTACTTAAAAAAATAAAAATAAAATATGAAGATAGAAGAAGAAGCCAAGGAATGCAGTTCTCGAAGATGAAAAGCTGAGGAAATTCTCTCCCGGAGCCTCCGGAGAAGCTAGCCCCGAGGACACTTGGCTTTGGCCAGGTAAACACGATTTCAAACTCCTGGCCTGCAGAACCGTGAGATACTTAAAGTGTTGTTCTAAGGAACTGAGCCGTTTGTTGCAGCAGTCGGGGAAAACTAACCCAGACCACCAACCCTGCTCCGGCCTGACCAAGTCCCCTCCCTGTGTGGGCGGGGCTGTGGCCGCCCAGTGACCCAGCGCCCTGCTCTCCATCGCTGTGGGTGACACCGCCACCTGGGTGTGGGACAAGAACTGGTCTGGAAAGACACTCCCTTGGATGTCCTGATGTTCCCCCTCTGGCTTCCCAACCGGAAGCAGCAGCTCCCATCGAAAGAGCTCGCGGACATGCCTCAGTCAGGGTGGCTAAGTGCCAGCTGAGCCGAGGGCCCACAGGCATGCCCAGCCTGCCTCTCGGTCACCTGCAATGCCGACACTCCCCAGGA
>CM053620.1:44907691-44962550 GCA_028646535.1 Procyon lotor | reverse complement strand
GGGACAAAAGGCCTGCATTCAGTCTGTGCAGAGGGTGGCAGCCATCTCCCCTGTGATGATTAACCCAGGAAGGCTTCCGAGAGGAGGAGGACAGGAACCCAAGAGCCACCCTCCCTGTAGGCTGCTGTCCAGGACTGAGGCTTCACCTCGGAGAACAACGGGGATGCCAAAAAAGGTTGATGGAGCTCTGGAGGACGTGCACTAACTGGTCCCGAGAAATTAATGAAATGGAAATGGGGGTGATGTGGGTTTGAGCACTCAGGGAGAGTTGAATGCTCAAATGAGAGACATCCGGCTAGGGTGTCTCCTAGCAGGCCAGCGAGATCCAGGAGCACCCTCCCCCCAAATCATGTGGCACTAACCCAGAGGCACTAACCCAGAGGGCAACCTTGTCTTTGAGCCTTGGTGACCACAGCTGCCCCACAGCGTATCAGGACCCCAGAAGCCACGACCCATAACAGTAGTGGAGGCCTCTACTTGCAAACTGGTGCTCAGGACCACGTGGGAGCTAATCTTAGAGGCTCGGGCCCTATGTGTCCTTCCTCAGCTCCGGCAGGGCCACGCCTGCCCCTTCAAGCTCAAGCCCCAGCCATGTGTGCAGAGAGACAGTCCAGGACCAGCTTGGAAACAGCTGGATCCCACCCAGAACCAACCTTCAGGTGGAAGAGTGGAAAATAAACACCACAGCCTCGGTGGTGGTGGTGGTGCTGGTGGTGAGGGGAACGTCCTCGGTATGTCCTGTACCCTCGGTACAGGGGGGACTGCAATGGGCCGGGCAGGGGGGTATGGCCAGAGACGAACCGCAGAAGCAGCTTTGCCACCAGAGATAGGGGCCTCCAGCCACCCGCAGTGAGCCCAGAGGATGAGTAAATCAGAGCCTTCCGCCCTAGCTGCTAGCTGGGGGTGCTCCCCCAGGGGTCTGATGGTGACTGGGGGTGCGCTCCGAGGGATCCTCCCGAGGGGCTGATGGGGCCCCGAGTAGGATACCTGCACCATGTTGGTCCGAGGGGCTCCCCAGCTGGACTCCCACAAGGGATGGGGATCAAGCGAACTCCCAACTGGACCCTCCTGGAGACCAGGTTTAGGGGCGCCTCCCAGAAGGACCTTTTCAAAGACGGCGGTCAGGACAGCCTCAGCCGGATGCCCACAGTGACCGGGGCCATGGGTGCTCCCAGAGGGCCCTTGTGGGAACGAAGGCAGAGGCTGCTCCTCGAGAGCGTCCCTGCTCCGCGGTGATGACACCTGGAATGATCCCACTGGGCCTCCCTCCGAGAAAAGGGTGCTCTCCGGGCACCTGGCCGAGGCCTCCCCTAGGATCCCGGCCAGCGATCCCGGCGGGGCCCCACCAGGAGGACACGGAGGCCCGGGACTGCGGACGGGACCCGCGGCGCAGATGCACTCACCGCGGCCCCCAGCCCCTCCTCCCGCCGCGTCCCCGCGGGGCCCAGCCGGGGCCGGCCTCTGCGCCCCCCGCGCGGTCCGGGGGCCCGTCCGGCATCCCCTCGGCCCCCGCCGTGTCCTCCGAGCCCCCCGCGGGCTCCGGCGCGTCCTCCGCGGCCCCCGGCAGGCCAGGGCCCAGGTCGGGGCCCCCGGGGCGCGGCGTCCAGGGCGTCCCGGGCGGGGGCCGCGGCGGGAACCAGGAGAACCCGGGCGCGGGGGCGAGCGCCACGAGCTGGGGCCGCACGGGGCCGGAGGCGGCGGCGGCGTGGGGGACGAGGAAGAAGACGTAGACGCCCGAGACGACGAGGCCCGCGGCCACCAGCACCGCCAGCGCCACGGCGGCGTTGAAGGCCCAGGCCGGGCTGGCCAGGGAGAGGCGGCGGGACAGCGGGCGGCCGAGGCGCAGGGGCGGCGGCGGCGGCGGGGGCGGGGGGCGCGCGGCGCGGGACTTGCGCGGCCCGGGCGGCGGCGGCCGCAGGTAGAGCAGGCCGCGGCGGCGGTCGAAGCGCACGGAGCCCTGGCGCGGCGGCGGCGCGCGGGCGTCGCGGGGCAGCAGGCCGGGCTGCGTGGGCAGCGCGGGCAGCCCGCGGCGCGGGGCCAGGCGCGTGGGCGCGCGGCACACCGGGCAGGCCACCGCGTCGCCGCCCCCCGCCGTGGCCAGGGACAGGCGGGCCAGGCACTCGAGGCAGAAGACGTGGCCGCAGTCCAGGCGCTTGGGCAGCTTGAAGACGCCGTCGAAGGGTGACACGCAAATGAGACACTCCACGGGGGACGCGGGGGTCAGGATGGGGCCCGAGCCCGGGCCGCCGTCCCCTTCCTCCTCCGCCCCGTCGTCGTCGTCGTCGTCGTCGTCGTCTTCGCCCTCCCCCCTGCCCGGGGAGCGGGGCGCGGAGAGTGAGCCCTGAGGGGCCCGGGGGCGGCGGAGCCACGGCGGCCGAGGGCAGGGCATCGGGACGGGACCTGGAGGGAGAAGCCGTCAGCCAGGGACGCGGGCGGTGGAAGAATGGAGGAGGGTCGGGGGAGGGTCTGTGGCCGACCCTGGAGGGGATCACCCAACAGAGGGCGGGGGCAAAGAAGGGGGTGTAAGAGCCAAGGAGCAGAGGATAGGATAGTAAGCGCCTTGCGGGGTAGAAGCACAGAAAAAAGGCATCGGGGAGAAAGTCGAGGAAGCATCAGGACCGGAGAAGGGAGGGAGTGAAAATAGATGCGAGGACAGAGGATTGGGGACAGGGACAGGCCCCAGGGGCATGGTAGGTCCCAAGCTATAGACTTGGGTGGGGAAGGGGCAGAGAGGGAAGCAGGGCCCCGGGCAAGCAATGAGGAGGATCCAACATGGAGAGGAGCAAAATATGGGGACCTAAGAGAATTAGTTTGATCCTTGGGGGGCGGGGGGTGTCCATACCCGATTCCAGGGGGGGCAGATGAGGAAAACAGGACACACAAGCCTCAGGATGGGAGCCCGGCAGCACAGAGAAATGACAGAAGCCCAGAACAGGAGCCAGAGGTTCCCCACCAGACAATGACAGACCCGGGCGGGCCTTTGGGCTCTTCCTACCTGTGGGTGCCTCCTCCCTCTGGCTGGCACGTCGCTGCCAGTTCTGACTCCGGTACTCTGCCTACCAGCAGTGCATACTAGGTGCCCCTCCCTGCAGGAGGGTGCTGCCTTGGTACCACTCCCTCCAGATCTCAGGTTCCCAAGGTACCTGTCAGACTTGTCTGACTGCCTGGCCCGCCCCGAGAGACGGGTCCCTCCAGGATGAATGCCAAGCCTGACATTGGCCGGATGTCGGGGGCGGCAGGAAGGTGATGGATGCACAGGAGGACAGGCCAGTGACAGTCTGTCCCCACGGGTAGGCAATAAGACCCACCGCCCAAGTCTTCCATCACCTCACGAATCCACTTTCAAGCCACTAGTGGAATCCGATGAACCTGGTGTGGCAGTGGCTCTGTGGGCACGCAGGGTAAGGCTGCGGTCACGGCTACTACACAAAATGTGGAGGCGGTCTGGAGCTCCGGGGGAACCTGGCCAGAGCCAAGAGGAACCTCCGGAGTCCTGGGTGGAAGGTGGGCCGACCCCACAGTGTACTGGACAGGGCTGGAAACAGTGGCCCAGATGTCCTGGGCCTGCTCGCAGCTAACATGCCTCCGAGGGTGGTGGGCCGGCACCCGGATCTCCTGGATAAACACCATGCCCGCCCCCCCCCTCCCCCCCGGCAAGAGTGACATCTGTGCCAGGACAACCCACTCCTCTCATTTCCAGCATGCTGGAACCCTCCAGGTGGCTGGGCCTGCACCCCGGGGTGCCAGGGTTCTCAGTCAGTGGTGCTTCCTGAGCACAGTATTTCCCCGGTGAACCCAGGGCCCCACAGACCAAAAGACAGGTCAGAAATGTGGGCAGGAAGTCAGGACACGGGGGCCATCTCCACTGCAGCGCCCAGAGCCCCCCAAGAAGAGACACTGGCACAGGTGGGTGAAGCTGCCCCAAGGACAGACAGGTTTATTGAAGCCACAGCCAGGTGATCAGCGGTTGGACTTGGCCACACGTTCCAGCTCGTCCTTCTTCTTGATAGCATAGGAATTGGAGGAGCCCTGCAAGGAGATGGATGGTCAGTTCCGAAGGCTGGAGCAGCTTCCCCTTCAACTGGTGGCCCCCACCCCGGTGTCCTCACTCACCTTGGCTGCATTGATGAGCTCATCTGCTAGGCACTCGGCAATGGTCTTGATGTTCCGGAAGGCGGCCTCACGCGCACCTGTGCACAGCAGCCAGATGGCCTAGGGAGCACAGGGGTCAGCTAAGCCCGGGGGCAGCAGATGCCCCCCAGACCAGGCAGGGCCACCGCCCTCCAGTACCCGAGGCCCCCCAACAAAGGCTGGCTACCATACCGCCATCCACTGGCCCCTGAGACAGAGACGACACAGAAGAAGCCCACAGGCAGCACCGGGTGAAATGCGACCAGATCTGGGATCAGACCGAGGGCCACAAAAACAAGTGCAGACAGAAAGGCTGACGCTGGGTCCCTGATTACAGGAGACCCGAAACCTGCCACTGCAGGGAAGTGCAATGCAGTGTGCGGTCTTGACCCGGACCCCTGACTGAAAACGGACAGCTCTCAAAGGTATACTGGGACAGCTGCAGGGACCGAACGGGAGATAATTCTAGCTCTGTTAGGGGGCGATGTGAGACTGTCTGCCGCGGATGCTCCAATGCTCTGTGGGAAAACACACACCCACACACAGCATGTAAAAACATATACTCAAATGAAACTGTGCCTTAGGCCGGGGCCAGAACTAGAATCTGCCCTAAATATGATGGTAATGCACGAAGGCTTCCTGGAGGAAAGGGCACTCCAGGTAAAAAGCACACAGGCAGGCCGAACCTTCCCACTTGCCAACTCCTGCCCCAAGCCCACCTGATTCACACGGCGCAGGGGGGACACATCGACAGCCTGACGCCTCACTGTTCCGGCTCGCCCGATGCGGGTTGAGTCCTCCCGGGGACCGCTGTTAATGATTGCATTCACCAGGACCTGCAGCGGGTTCTAGAAGGCAGCCACGAATGTGACATCAGTCCACATTCCTCCCCCATCTCCTCACCTGTGAAGCCCAGTGGACCCCGGCATGCATGCCATAGGGCGGCTGTTGGCTTTAGGATGTACTAAGAGCACTCTGTCTCATCAGGCCTCAGCCCTACCTCACCAGTGAGCAGATGAATGATCTCGAAGGCATGCTTGACAATGCGTACAGTCATGAGCTTCTTGCCATTGTTACGGCCATGCATCATCATGGAGTTGGTGAGACGCTCCACGATGGGACACTGTGCCTTGCGGAAGCGCTTGGCCGCATAGCGCCCTGCACTGTGGGGCAGGTACTTGGCATACTTCTCCTTCACCGCAATGTAATCCTGGAGCAGCAGGGAGACGGGATGGAGAGACTGTGGTTAGGAGTAAAACGGCCAGGGGCACCTGGGTGGCTCAGTGGGTTAAAGCCTCTGTCTTGGGCTCAGGTCGTGATCTCAGGGTCCTGGGATCAAGCCCCACATCAGGCTCTGTGCTCAGCGGGGAGCCTGCTCCCCGCTCTCCTTCTGCCTGCCTCTCTGCCTACTTGTGATCTCTCTCTCAAATAAATAAATAAATAAATAAATAAGATCTTAAAAAAAAAAAAAAAAAAGAGTAAAACGGCCAGCAACCAGAGGGACTGAGCACCTACTTGGGGTAGCCCCCACCCATCTGTGGTGGCTCGACTGTGAGGGCCCTGCCTGCCACAAAACAACTAAAACCCTGACAAGTGCCTTTATCAAGTCTAAAAAGAAAAAAAGTCTAAAAAGAGCACTTCTTTGAGGCACCTGGACGGCTCAGTTGGTTAAGCATCTGCCTTCGGCTCAGGTCACGATCTCAGGGTCCTGGGATGGAGGGTCCCTGGCCAGTGGGGAGTCTGCTTCTCCCTCTGCCTGTGCTTTCTCTCTCTCAAATAAATAAAGTCTTAAAAACAAACAAAAAACCCCACGCACCTCCTTTGTAATGGGAGGGAGGGAGGGGGATGGAGAACCAAAAAGATCACAACTTATGATCTCAGTTTTTTTTTTTTTTAAAGCTTTATTTGAGAGAGAGCATGAACAGGGGAGAGGGGCAAAGGGAGGGAGCAGCAGACTCCCCGCTGCAGAGCAGGGAGTCTCACGTGGGACTCCATCCCAGGACCCTGGGATCACAACCAGAGCAGAAGGCAGACACTTAACTAAGCAAGCCACCCAGGCACCCCACCATCTGTTTTTTTTGTTTTGAAAATTTTATTTGACAGAGAGACAGAGAAAGAACACAAGTAAGCAGAGCAGCAGGCAGAGGGAGAGGGAGAAGCAGGTTCTCCGATGAGCAGGGAACCCGATGTGGGGCTTGATCCTAGGACCTTGGAATCATGACCTGAGCTGAAGGCAGACGCTTAATGAACTGAGCCACCCAGGTGCCCCCAACAATTTAAGAGTTCCTTAAACTCTGCACTATGGACATTTTATTTTTTTAAAGATTTTGTTTATTTGTCAGAGAGAGAGAGAGGGAACACAAACAAGGAGAGTGGCAGACAGAGGGAGCAAGGAGTCTTACGTGGGACTCGATCCCCAGGATCATGACTCGAACCAAAGGCAGACGTTCAACCGACTGAGCCACTCAGGGGCCCCTGCGCTATGGACATTTTAAACCAAGCAACCTTGTTGGGGGGCTGTCCTGTGCACTGCAGAGTGTTTGGCAGCACCCGGCATGCTAGGAGCACCCTCTCGGTTTCAGCAGATCAAAGTGTATCCCGACACTGCCAAGTGTCACCTAAAAGGTGTGGGGGAAAATCCCTCCAGAGAACCGCTGTTCTGGCAGAATTATCCAACAACCCTTCCTATATTTCATATATAATTTCCCAAGAAAATGTCTAGAAAACACCAAAATGTTAGGGGGTGTTCAAATCAGATGAACTACACATATGTGAAAAGAACTACTGTCAACTGTTCCACTGTGAAATACACCTTAACGTCATTCTATCACCTACACGAGAGGCCCCACGCACATCGTATTTCTGTGAGCACCAGGAATAACAGAAAAAGAACAGAGAATTCTGATATTAGAGACCGTCTGGTGACTACCTGGAGAGAATCACCTGCACAAACAGGCAAGCAGCTACGTCTCCACACAGGGCTGTACAGGGGGCAGGAAAAATCACAAACACCAAGTGTCTCGGCAGAGTTTGGATAAAATGTCCAGCTCCATGGCAGAGCCTCGCGAATCTTTCAAAACAAAAGAATTCTGGCATGACACCGACTTCGGTTTCCCTAGTCCCTAAGAGAGCACTAAGGAAAAGTGAAAAATTGTCTTTTTATTTATTTATTATATTTAAAAGATCTTATTTACTTGTCAGAGCGAGGGAGCACAAGCAGGAGAGTGGCTGGTAAAGGGAGCAGCAGGCTCCCCGCTGAGCGTGGAGGCAGACGCGGGGCTCGATCCCAGGACCCTGGGACCATGACCTGAGCCAAAGGCAGATGCTCACTGAGTGAGCCACGCAGGTGCCCCTCAAATAGACAAATAAATCTTAACAAAAACATGCACACAAAACCCCCGTGGGATGTGATGCTACCCCTGAGAAGGGAACCATCTCGTGTAGCAACTGGGTTAATAAAATACAAGGAAAAAACAGACACTAGGGGGGTGTGGTGGTCCAGGAAGCCCAACTTCACCTGTCACCTCAAGTCTACAGCACCAAGTTTCAAGTCACCCCTCCGGAAAATTCCATGTGTGCTCCCAACGCCCCAACTGGGCGCAGCACAACCACCGCACGGCCCCCTCACCTGCAAGGAAATGTCATTGATCTGAACATCGTCGGTGCTCCATTTCCCAAAGAGCTTGATGTCAGGCGTCTCGGCGACTGCAGGAGCAGCTGTCTCCCACTCGGTCATCCTAGGAACACAGACTGTGAGAGCCCAGACACACCCACCACCGTGAGGCTGGCCCACACGCCGAAACCTGGGAAGGTGTGCGGCAGCCGGAAAGGTCCATCTTTCCGAGTCCTAGAGAAACCCCCACTTGGCTGTAATGTGAGCAAGAAGCATCCCTCTCTCACCAAGGACCCGGGGAACCAAGAGCCGGCAGGCCCGGGCCAACATCTGGGAGGGGGCGGCCAGGTACCCTGACCCCGCACCCTCTCGAGTTCAAACCCCGGTCACGACATTAGCGAGCTCTGCCGCGCGGGGAGAGCCAAACTGCTTTACACTCTGCCTTCTCTTGAACAGAACGGACACGTCAATCTGCCATCAAGGATCACCGCACGACTTCTGCCCAAAATGAAGGCAAATGCTACCGCGCGTGTCCGACCCCGGGACATACGAGGAGCTGCTATAGAGAAAGAACCGTGTGCAGGCCGGAGAGTGCATCGTGTATCTGAGAATAACGGAAACCGCCCATCTCAACTCACGACTGCGGGGGCCAAACCAGTGTCCCGGAACCCCGCTCCCGGGCAGAGGCACCGAGGTAGCGGGACACCGAGAAAAGGAACTTTCCTGCGCCTCCGCGTTCCTCAGCACGTCTTCCGGAGAAAGACGGGAAACTCCCCCCAAGGGAACCCCCGTGCCCCGGGGGTCGCTCATCGCTCCCCAGAAAATCCTGAACCGTTCCTCAGAGCCCCCGACCCCGCGGCGGCCTCACCTGAGGGCAGAGCCGGGGCGTCACAATCGATCAGCGTGCACCACGCGCCGCCCTGGCACAGACAGGAAGAGAGCACGAACCGCGGGCCGAAGCTTTTAAAGGGGGTGAAAACTTCCGGGTCAGCGGGGATAACGCGTGTGCAAAGAAGACACGTTATACCAAGGACCAATCCGGAACGAGAACGGAAAGGCGCCCTCTAGGCCAAGCGAAATACGTAAAAGCCCCTGCGCACGCGCACTTGAAAAGTGGCGCCACGAGCGCGCCTGGCGGATGTTCTAACAGCCAGTACTTGCCAGTTCGTGGGGGCCCTTGCACAAGCGCAGAGATCTCCCTGAGGCCAAGGCCGCCATGTCTAACAAGGGCCGAAGTCAGGCTGGCGCTCTTCGCCCCACTGGGCCGCTGACTTCACGCTGCACCTGCCGCGGGATCGAGTGCGGTAGCGGGTTCATTCTTCGTCCAGGTCACGGCCGCCTCACAGGCAAGCGCAGCTGCAGACTCGGGAGGAGGAGTGGGCCTGGTGGTCACGACTGCCCTCCGCTGGTCCTGGCCCCCACGTGCATGCCGAGCCCCTCTCGCGGGTGGGCCTACCCCACACTCGCACGCTCGGGTTGCTGCGGGCCTGAGCCTCTTAGAGGGGACCCTTTCCGGCTTGATCTCTCTCCATCCCGTGCCAGGATACCCCCATCATCTCTCCACGACTCCTGCATTTCCTGCCCCCTCTCATCGCGTGCGGGCGGAGGTTGGGGAAGAGCCCGGGACATGGGGCCAGGGGCTGTGCTCAGCAGGTGGACTGGGGCAGGGGGTGCAAGCCTCGGCTCTATTTGATGCATCTGGGTCCTGTGTTGATGCTGAGGTTACTGGACGGGTGCAGGGCGTCGGCACTGGTGGCAGTGCCGCGGCCACGCTGTAGCCCCACCCACTGACCCGGTGGCTAGCCTGAAGAACTTGCAACTTCGCACACCCCACCCGTTTGGCGACTCCTAAACCTGCTCCCTGGAGTCAAGCTGGGACGTGGACTAAGTCCTAGTGGGCTCCCCAGAGGCAACGACCGCTGCGGTTGCTCACCCTCGCTGGCTGGCAGGATAATGCGGCGGCATCTGGTGGAGTTTTTCTCCAGGGCTGCATGGGGCTCCTCACCTCCCGGTGCCTACTTTTGCCTCCAAGGGGATGCTCCCCCTTGCCAGACCCCAAGGGGCCCAGCCACCTGACTGAAGTGGTCCTCTGTAGAGCCCCAGTGACCCCACCTGCCCACGCTCAGAGCATGCTCATAGCAGGTGCTCAGCATCTGCCTTACTTGGGTACTAAAGTTTTTTAAAGATTTTGTTTATTTATTTGACAGAGAGAGAGAGAGAGAGATTACAAGCAGGCAGAGAGGCAGGCAGAGAGGGAAGGGGAAGCCGACTCCCCACTGAGCAGAGCCGGATGCGAGGCTCCATCCCAGGACCCTGAGATCATGACCTGAGCCGAAGGCAGAGGCTTTAATCCATTGAGCCACCCAGGCACCCCCAATTGATTTTAAGGGCTAGCCCTTGCCCCTACGCCAATTTCAGGAGTGTTCAGACCAGAGACTATTTTTTGTTTGGTTGGTTGGTTGGTTGGGTTTTGGGTGTTTTGTTTTGTTTTGGTCCAAAATGGTTTTATTAAAGCACAGGGACAGGACCGGTGGGCAGAAAAAGCTACTGCCCCCCACTGGACTCAGAAGGATACACCCTGAAGCTGGCCTGAGCATGGGGTTAGATCCTGGGCTGCCATGGGGGCACAGGGACTGCGTCCGGACACCAAGGCCCCAGGTCCTGCAACCTGTGGCCCTTATCCCTGCACTCTGCCCTGTTAGGTGCAAACAGCAGCCTTGGGCCTACCACTGGGGTCTGCGGGGGATGGGAAGGGGTAAGTGGGCCCCTCCCTGGTCCTGGCAGGACCCTCTCTGATCCTTGGGGGCCCTCCCTGGTCCTGGGGGCGGTCCTTGGGAAGGTGCTCACTGGGGGAAAGCGGGGAAGCCGAGAGGCAGAGGTAACAGTACCCTCACACTCAGGATCCAAAGGGAGGCTCCCAACCCTGCCTCTTTCTCCTCAAAAGCTGAGAGGGCCCCACCCCCCTTGAACCTCAGTTTCCCCCTTCAGCATAGAAATGAGAACAGAATCAGGGGTGCCTGGCTGGCTCAGTTGGTAGAGAATGTGACTCTAGATTTTAGGGTCATGAGTTTGAGCCCCATGTTGGGCATGGAGCCTACTAAAACAAAACAAAACAAAACTGGAAAGAAAAAAAGAGAATGAGACAAGGCCAGTTTGGATCTTGTGCCCTGGGCTACTGTCACTTGATAATAGACATCTTTTTGGGTTTTTTATTTTATTTATTTGTTTTTTTAAGATTTTTATTTTTATTTATTTGACACAGAGAGAGAAAGTGAGAGAGAGAGAGAGAGATCACAAGTAGGCAGAAAGGCAGGCGGGGGGGGGAAGCAGGCTCCCCGATGAACAGAGAGCCCGATGTGGGGCTCGGTCCCAGGACCCTGAGATCATGACCTGAGCCGAAGGCAGAGGCTTTAACCCACTGAGCCACCCAGGGGCCCCTCTTTTTGGTTTTTTTAAAGGCATATTTGTTTTAGAGAGTGTGAGTGAGTGGGGGGAAGGGCAGAGGGAGAGAAAGGCTCCTCAAGCAGACTCCACACTGATTGGGGAGCCTGATGTTGAGCTTGATCCCAAGACCCTGAAATCAAGACTTGAGCCAAAACCAAGAGTTGCCCACTTAACTGAGCAAACCCAGGCGCCCCAGATAACAGACACCTTTATAGACCCTGAAACAGTGACCTGCTGTGCATGGAGAGCCGGAGGGAGTTCGGGCAGTAAAACCATAGTGTGAGAAGGCGGGGTATCGCCTTGCATGGCTAAGATTCACATACGTCTTGCCAGGCGTGGGGTGGTCCAGCCTCCCCACCTCCAGGACACAGTGGAGATCTGCAGGCTGACCCCATGGGTCTATGGATGTTGGCACCGTGTTCTTCAGCCTGAAGGGTGCACAGTCTCTTCAGAGGCCACCTTCACTTCCTGGTGCATCCTTTCCACTCTGAGCCCACCGGCCCTGACCATCTCTTCTGCCCTGTTTGTCTAACTGCTCTATGAAGGTAGACTGGCGTTTCCCTGCTGAATCCCCAGCTGCAAGCACGGAGCCTGGCACACAGGAGCTGCCCATGAGTAACGTGAAAAAATGATGGATGGATAGGCTAGTCTTCCCTAGTCCCTCATACACTCGCTGCTCCCACTCTGAGCTTCAGGCAGGCCTCGAGTGGCTGACCCTCCTCCCACCAGACCCCAGTTCCACACTCAGGCTTTTAGTCACATTCAGAAGACCTGTTTCGAAGATCTCCTTACTTTGATCTGCCCCTCTTCCTGGCCACCTCGCACTTGAGGTCACTCCAGGGAAGCCCCTCCCTGACCCCAGGCTCCCAGGTGGCCATTAGGAGTCTAGAAATCCAGGAATCCGATCTTACATTTCAGAGCAACTGTTTGAGGTGGGTTCCCCCATTTTGTAGACAGTCGTGGAGGCCCAGAGAGGTACAACAAGCATATTTATTGCTTCTCCAACTCCTGTGGTGCTGTTTCTTCTCCCACACTCCTTGGCAGACAAGAACTTGATCTTTCCCGCTGTCCTGGCCATCAACCAGCATGTGTAAAGCTGGGCTTACAAGGGTAAATAGCTTGGCTGGGGTGCTTGTTACAAGAGTGGGAATTCTAGACTTTAAGGCAGTGGCAGGGGCTTGGGCCAGTCCACTCAGCCAGGTGTTGGGTGGGCTAGCCTAAGCTCCTTCCCTAGTTTCAGTTTGCTCAGCTATAAATTAGAACTGCATGTTCAGGATGGCTCTGGAATTGTAGGTAGGGGTAGGGCAACTGCGATGGCAATACTAGATCAGATCCAGACTTGTCCCCTCATTTGGGGCACTGAGGAGTAAAGAATAGAGGAGATGCGGTTCTAGGTTGGATTCAAGAACCTTGGAGCAGAGTCTTAATAGGGTCTCAGGGACTTTGAATAAGGTTAAACCCAGAAGCACACTTTGGAGTGTTTCAAATGTCCAGAATTAGTGATGTATCGACACAAAATGAGCAAATCTCTTTAAAAATTTTAAAGAGAAGGGATTCCTTAGTGGCTCAGTCAGTTAAGCATCTGCCTTCAGCTCAGGTCATGATCCCAGAGTCCTGGGATTGAGCCTGTGCATCAGGCTCCTTGCTCAGCGGGGAGCCTGCTACTTCCCCTGCTTGTGCTCTCTCTCAGATAAATAAAATCTTAAAAAAAAAAAAAAATTAAAGAGAAAAGAGTTTTATTCAAGCCCTACTTAGGACAGGTGCCTGGCATCCACAATCTTCACAAAGGAGAGCGCTCAGGGGAAGGGGTGCTGAGTGCAGAGTCATATATGTGTCTACGTAATTACAAATCATCATGATGGACATTCCAGAATGTTACAGACTTTATCTTATGTATCTTGTATGTGCAAGTCTGTAGGACTTTAATTTTACAGGAACTAGGGAGGTTTTTTGTTTTTCTTATCTCTATGGAATGCTCCATTTTGGTTTTTGTTTTTTTAATGAAGCAGACATACAATGTGTACTCAAGGACAGAAATAGAGCCCATCAAGTCATTTTGATCTTGGTAAATGTTAAAGTATAGCTTCCCTGGGAGTCCTGAGCAGGGCCCACACACATTAAAAGCTGAAAATTTCTATTATCAAGTGCAGGATCTCAAATTTTGGAGACTAGATGTATGAATTCAGAACAGTCTCACAACAGGGATTCCTGGTGGCCGTGATTTGTGGGCTCGAGGCACAAATTGGGGGAGAAATGGGGATCTGGACTTGAGGGGGAATTAGAGGCCTTAACGGGAGGAGAAATAGGGACCTGGATGGGGGGGGGAGGTGGGTACCCAGAGGCAAGATATGAACAACTAGAGACAAATACGCGTAAACTCAGACGCATGAATTGGGGGAGGACCAGACATCAGGATATGGCAGATCTAGGAGCAAGAATTAAGGAAGTCATGGGTAACGGGGCCAGGCGCGGCCCGCCATCGGGATGCGAGGGGCGGGGGGCTAAGGACAGGTGCAAACGTTTGGGACGCGATCCAGCATTCCCCGGTTTGGAACGGGCGCGGGGGTGGGGGGGAGCCTTCCGGGAAGAGCCAGTCACCAGCAAGGACCGGATGGCCGGGTGACGTAAGGTGCCTCCAAGGCGACGATGAACCCAAGAGCGCCAGCCTTACCGGGAAACCGAAGTCCTCGCCTCGCCTTCACGAAAAGGCTGCGCAGGCGAGTGGGTTTGGCGCTCGCCCTGGTAACCACGA
The DNA here is from genome assembly GCA_028646535.1 of Procyon lotor. NCBI lineage: Eukaryota > Metazoa > Chordata > Mammalia > Carnivora > Procyonidae > Procyon > Procyon lotor. The sequence continues at coordinate 44,948,610 of CM053620.1, read as the reverse complement.
TGCTCGGTCCTAACCTTAGGGGATCCTAAGATGTAAAATATCTTATCGCTAATAAGTCCCTTATTCCTCCCCAGCCCCATCTCCACCGAGAAGGGCCGGCCGAGAGTCCCGCGCGGGCCGCGGCCGGAACTCCATTCCCCTCGAGCCTCCGCGCTGGCTCCTGCCGGCCTTTCCGAGCGACCGGTTCTTTCGGGCCCGAAGCAGGCCCGGAAGAAGGCACTGCGCCCCGGCCTCCCCTCCTCCGGAGGTCGCTCACGGGGGAAGGGACGCCGAGCCGCCGGGATGCTGGTCGTCCGCACCCGGAGCTGCGCCCTGCGCGCCCCGGTGCGGAGCGGCTGGGCTCCGTGCGCTTCAGGTCCGGGAGGGGCTCCGGGGGGGGGGCCTAGGGGGGCCCGGAGGCCTCCGCCGGCGGCTGCGGGAGCCGGGCTTGGCCTAGAGAGGACCGAAGGCTCGCGCCACTTGCTCTGTCGGAGCCTCTGGTGCCCTGATCGCCGGCGAGGGCTCCCCAGGAGCCGCGTCCTTCCCCGAAGGCGCCCAGCGCCTGGGCACCTCGGGGGAGGCCTCCCCTTCAGCCCATCTGTGACGGGGCCGGGGCCGGGGAGTCGCGATGCTTCTGCGGCGGGCAGGGCGGCTGAGGGGTTCGGACGAAGTCCAGCACTTGACCGAGACCCGCTGCATTGCTCATTGCCTGGGCCTCAGTTTCCACATCTGTAAAGTTGTGAATAACACAAGCAACCACCTCACGGGGAGCTTGTGAGTTTCCAGTTTCCTTCTGGGTGACTCTGGATCTGCATTTAAAGCCCTGCAGTGGGGCGCCTGGGTGGCTCGGTGGGTTGGGCCTCTGCCTTCAGCTCAGGTCTTGATCTCAGGGTCCTGGGGTCGAGCCCCGCATCGGGCTCTCTGCTCAGCGGGGAGCCTGCTTCCCCCTCCTCCCTCTGCCTATTTCTGATCTCTTTCTGTCAAATAAATAAAATCTTTTTAATAAGTGAAATAAAATAAAATAAAATAAAATAAAAGCCTTGCAGTGATTCTGAGCTCTCAAATTTGCAGATTCGTGAAGAGCTGAAGGCAAAGAATTTACCTCACACCTGGCTTCCTCTTTCTGAGCCCCCATTTCTTGGTCTGTAAAATGGACAGAATGTCGCTGCCTTTCCAGACTTGGCGTTACAACTAAAAGAGTCAATTTGTGTAACATTCTTTTTCTTTTTTTTAAAGTGATCACCCTTTTCGAATTTTTAAGATTTTATTTATTCATTTGACAGAGAGAGAGAGAGAGAGAGAGAGAGATCACAAGTAGGCAGAGAGGCAGGCAGAGAGAGAGGGGGAAACAGGCTCCCTGCTGAGCAGAGAGCCTGATGCGGGGCTCGATCCCAGGACCCTGAGATCATGACCTGAGCCGAAGGCAGATACTTTAACCCAGTGAGCCACCCAGGAGCCCCTATTTGTGTAACATTTTTTTTAAAGATTTTATTTACTTATTTGACAGAGAGAGATCACAAGTAGGCAGAGGCAGGCAGAGAGACAGGGGAAAGCAGGCTCCTGCTGAGCAGAGAGCCCGATGCGAGGCTCCATCCCAGGACCCTGAGATCATGACCTGAGCTGAAGACAGAGGCTTTAACCCACTGAGCCACCCAGGCGCCCCTTTGTGTAACATTCTTAACATGGGCCAGATGGTGCCTAATAGGCACTCCGAAAATTGTGGCTGCTTTGAACTAATTTATAAAATGGGTTGTCCATTCAGAGGACATTTATGGAACTCTGTTGTGTGCCAGGCTGCAGACGCTGCCCCAGCCGTCTCCAGCTTTGGAGCCACTTGAGACCCTAGTTCGTATAGAACATTGCCCAAATCCTGATCTCCACATACAGCATAATAAAGTGTTTTTGGGGTGTTTTGTTACTCAGCAATAGATAATTCAGCCCAGGTGTTAGAGCAAGGGGATCGTTGATATGTTGTACTGGCAAAAATGTGGTACACAGTACACCGTGACTTCTGCTTCCTGTTTGGGTCTGCTCATTTTATAGAAATGGAATAACAGAATATGTAGCCTTTTATGTTTAGCTTTTTTCACTTAGCTCCCCATGCCTAGTCCCACTTTCCCCAAATGATCTTGATTTCTTGTGTGTGCCATCTGTATTTCATGGTTTTCTTTACACTAGGGTTTCTTCACTTCAGCATTATTGACATTTTTTTCAAGGGGTGGGCGTGGGGCTGTGCATTTTATTTATTTTTTTAAAAGATATTTATTTATTTGACAGAGATCACAAGTAGGCAGAGAGGCAGGCAGAGAGAGAGGGGGAAGCAGGCTCCCCGCTGAGCAGAGAGCCCGGTGGGGGGCTCGATCCCAAGACCCCGAGATCATGACCTGAGCCGAAGGCAGAGGCTTTAACCCACTGAGCCATCCAGGCACCCCTGTCCTGTGCATTTTAGGATGTTCAACAGCATCTCTGGCTTCCAACCACTGTATGCTAGTAGTACCCCCAACCCCAGGTGTGACAACTAAAAATGTCTCCAGACATTACCACGTGTTTCCCAGAGGGCAAATCTACTGAGAACCACTGATTTATATATCAACTCATTTGTTTCTTCCTAAATCCGCTTATGGATAGGGAAACTTGACAACATCAACCAAAAATGCAAAACCAGCCAGAAGAAGGAGGGAACTCCATGTGTAAATACCTGAATAGACTACTGTGGTTAAGCTGTGCTTGATGTTGTTGCAGACAGAGGCTCGGGGCGTGCCCTCACTCTGACAAAGCGGAGATGGCCTAGAAAATTGACCTCCCAGCGCCTTATGCAGACTGTTCCTTTCCTGCTTGCTGCCGTAACAAAGTACCACAAACTCAGTGGTTTAAAACAACACATACTTACTATCTTACACCTCTGGAGGTCAGAACTCCACAGTGAGATTTAGGAGCTAAGATCAAGGTGTAGGCCGAGCTGCCTTCCTTCTGGAGACTCCAGGGGAGAATCTAGGTTCTCCAGTCTCCAGGTTCTAAAGGTTGCTCACAGCCCCTGTCTTGTGACTACACCACTCTGACCTCTGCTCTACGTTCACATCTCCTTCTCCACTCTCTCAGCGACCCTCTTGTAAGGACTACTGCGATTATACTGGACCCACATGAATAATCTAGGATAATCTAGGGGATAGATCTCCCTATCTCCCGATTTTTAATCACATCTGCAAAGTCCCTTTTGCCATATGAGGTAACATATTCACAGGGAGTGGGGATTAGAATGAGGACATCTCTGGGGGTCCATTATCTTGTCTACCATACACATATGCTGGACTCTAACCCCAGGTCAGCAACAGTTCCCATCATGAGGCCGGCAGGGCCATCAAACAGCTAGCGTTGGGTGCGGCTTGTCAGATGGGCAGTCTGGAGTAGGTACAGGACAGCCGGTAATAAGGACAGTCAGAGAGAGGCAGAAACCAGCAGGGGCCAGTGGTCAGACAGGTGAGAGCACACAGGGGAGAGGGGGAACCAAACCTAGAGAGACAAAGAGGTGACCCAGCCCTGATCACCTCACCCGCTGAGCTGGCTGCCTTTAGTTCTTGTTGAAATTCCTTCCTTTATGTCTCTCACCTTTTAACAGCTTTCAAAACTCGAGGAAATCTGTCCAAGCCATCTAGGATCAGCCGCTGGGGTTTGCTTCCATGACTTCTGGCACCCTTTGCCCCTCCTGGGAACTGCCAGCCTCTCCATTTCCCTTTGGCTCTTCCAGGTCTTGCTGTTAGGATTCCGAATGGAAGGCCAGCCCCGGGATGGAGGCTCCGGCCCAGGTGCTGAGCAGGGAAGAGTCCCTGAGGCTGATTCCCAAGGAATGCCTGGGGACTTCAGGAGAAACCGGTCGGGAAGCCAAGCTCCCTGGTGGAGGCCCGCACTGGGACACCGCCCTCAGGAGAGGGACTCGTGTGAAGGGGTGGCAGGTGGCCGGGCAGTTTCCTAGGGCGCAGGCTCCCAGGGCCGTGGCTTTGGAATGAGCCCCAGTCCAGCGGCCTGACATCCTCGTGCTGGAGTCCCACTTTCTCTGCGTGCCCTGGAGGACCCGGGTTCTCACTCCTGAAGCCCGTGTGGGACCGATGACTGTAGGTGCTACAGGTCCCCCGCTCTTCCTCTCTAGAGATGGGAATAATGGCAGATCGCCTCTGGGTCCGACACGCGGAACGGCCGCAGCCGGTCCCGGACGCCGTCTCCTTGGCGACCACGCAAAAATCCCACCTCGCCGACTGGGTGGAGACGGCCGCGGTTGCCGTGACAACCGGAGTCCAGGGTTGGACTGCGGGGCGCGTTGGGACTACGTTTCCCAGCGGGCCCCGCGAGGGCTCCGGCTCGCGGTCGCAGAGGCACTAATCCCTCAGTGCCGCGGCGGCCCGAAGGCGGAGGGTGGAAGGCTCCGCGCTGCGCGCGGGGCGGGGACCAGGGGACCCCGTGCGGGCCGCCCCCGAGCGAGTAAGTGGCATTCGGCGCGTACCCGCGACTCCAGCCGGCGAGGCGGGGCCCTCCGGGCGCTCAGCGCGCCTCCCCCACCCCCCCACCTACCTGCGGCGCGCGGGCTTTGGGCGGAGGCCTGCCTCGGGCGCTTCCGGTCCGCCCGCCCAGCCTCCGGGCTGCCCACGGCAGGTCGGGCCTTCAGTTCCGCGCGGGCCTGTCGGCTCCGTTTCCGGCTGCCGCGTACCCCGTCTTGAGTGTGGAGACTGAGCCCCACGTGCGGAGGCCGCAGGCCCGACCTCGCGACTCTCAGAATCAAGCTCGAACCCTCCCGCTGGCCGGCCCCGCCTCGGGTTGGGACGCCGGCTCCTCGTCAGTCCCGGCTCCGCTGCCCCGCGTTTGTCGTTCTTCAGGGCACTGCCCTCCTCCTCTCCTTGTTCACTACTTCTCGCCTGCGCCCCTCATCCACGGCCTGGAAGAGCCCCCTGCGCGGGGCTCCAGAGCCCGAGGGCCCGGCCCGCGAGGGGGAGGCGTCCCGGGGAGGACGGGCGCAGGGCGGAGGCGTGCCGGCCCGCGGGGTGCCCCTGCCCTTCCACCTGGTGGGACGGGACAGGTGGCCGGCGGCCGCGGGGGTGTCCGGACTCGGCCGGCCGGCCTGAGCGACCTTCCCGGGTGCCGCTGTCGCGTTCTTCTGCCGCGCTCGGCCCGGGACTCGGCCCCCTGCTTGCCCGGAGGTGGCGGCCGTGGGTTCCGTTCCCACCCGCCAGCAGCCGCGGAGAGCGTTCGAGAGGCTGGGGGAACACTCGGGGTGCGGGGCGCGCTCACCCGGGCGGATGGGAGGGCGCTGCCTGAGTACCTGGGACAGGGGCGCCTGGGGGACTCGGGTCGTGATCTGGGGTCCTGGGATCGGGCCCCGCATCGGGCTCCCTGCTCGGCGGGGAGCCTGCCTCTCTGCCCACTTGGGATCTCTGTCAAATAAATAAATAAATCTTAAAACAAAAAAAAATATCTGGGACAGCTGCCGTGCAAGGTTGGAGACCGGCTCCTAGGAGCCCTTGCTGAGCTCAGCCTCGGATCCCAGGCCCCTGGCTGGAAGGTCCTCCAGCTGCAGGGAGCACAGTGTGAAGGTGCAGGCTGGGAGCAGGGCAAGAGAGGCAGGGAGACTCGGCTGTGCTCACGGCTTCCACTTGCTGCGTCTGATGCCGCAAGGCAGGTTTCTGTCAGGGGAGATGGGCCGAGGAAGCCACCTATGCGAGCCAGGGGTCTGGGGACAGCCTGGGGACGCCCTGTGCACACGGCTAGTGGGTGGCCCTCGGTCCCCACATTCTGAGAGTTGAGGGTTCTTCCTGCTAGGTGGGAGCTGCTGCTTTTTCCTGGGACCACCCAGTCTTACCTGACCCTCTGCACTGAGCAGCCATCCGACCCCCATCACCGGAGACCAGGGGAGCCCCCACACCTAACCCTCTCATCCTGTGAAGGGTGCTGGACCAGTCTCTGCATTAACTTTCTGTGGCTTTAATAACCGATCACTACCAACTGGGTGGCTTAAAGCAGCAGAAGCTTACTCTCCGTCCTGGAGGCCGGAAGCCTGAAGCACGACATCATCAGGGCTCCCGTCCCTGGGCCGCAGAGACCGTCCATGCAACCTTCATGGCACCCGAGGGTTTCAGACGTCACGTGGGTTGTGGCTGCATCACTCCCGTCTTGGCTTCCACCTCTTCTCTCTCGCTCTCTGTCTTTCTCTTACAAGGGTTCTTGTTACGGGACTTGGGGCGCACCCAGGGAATTCAGGGTGATCTCATCTCAACACCCTTAACTACATCTGCAAATATCCTTTCCCGACTAAGCCTGGTCACCTTCACAGGTTCTAGGGGTTAGGGTGCATTTTGGGGGTCGGGGCACCATTCAGTCCACTACAGCTTCCTTCAGTGGAACCTGCCCAGTCCTGGGTGACGTCACACTCCAGGCCACCCATCCTCTGCCCCATCCACTGATTCCGTGGTGACTGGCTGTCCTGGGTTGGCCAGGCTGCCCCAGATGTGTTCTCCCATCCTGGTGGGTCCTTCGCCTCTGGATGCCTGAGGCTCCAGGAGGTCATGCTGGGTGCTGGCCTGGGGCCCCGCTCTGGCTGCCAGCTCTTGTGCAAACCAGGATACGAGGCCAGCAACCATGACCCTGCAGGGACAGCATTTACTGGAAACCCTGGGGCAGAGGCATGGCAGGCACCCAGGTCCTGCTGTCCCTCACATCTGGGGCGTAACAACCTGGTATCACGCCAGAGGGACCCAGATCCCGGCTGTGGGGCTTCCAGAAAGTATGATTATAGAAGTCCTGGTTCCTCCCTGGGGCTGACGCACAGAAATCCGGGTGCCTGCCTTCCTGCTGCTCAACACTCACGGTGGAGGCCCCTCCTCTCTGTGAGCAGCCAGAGTTCATCCTGGAGTTACAGTCGTATGAGGAGGAAAGGAAGGATCGTCCCCGTATCGGTGCTTACGGCTTCCCCAACAGCTCTGTGCCTGGACACCTGCAAGGGGCCAGCCTGGCTTGGGGGAGGCAGACCCAGGAACCCTGCAGACCCTGCATGCCGAGGGGCGGAGGCTGGGGGCGGGGGTGCAGCGGAGGCTTGTGGGAGGCAAAAGGTGAAGGCTGTGGGTGGTGGTGGGGAGCCAGTGGCTAGCCTGGTATGGCGGACGGGGCTCCGCGGTCAGGCAGAATGGGCTGCGAGCTCCTTCGCCAGGTCGCAGTTTCCCATCTGTAAATCTGATGGCAGTGCCCTGGGGCTCAAGACCCTGTGAAGCATTTCCCCGGGGCCCCAGCGTGTTGCCCACTGGTACAGCAGGTGTGTCTAGCTTCCTACCCAGAGTTTTCTCCTTGAGATGACTGGATTAAGAGACACTTGGTTGAAGAGAAGTCTGGGTCCAGGGGAGAATGCTGTTGACGTAGAGGTTAAGCCTCTGATGTGAAAACTCTGCTTGGTGTACAGACCGCTTGGGCATGTAGGAGTTACTGTTTTATTTTTACCTTGGCAATTTTGAAGACCTTGTTTTTCTCATTACGAAAGTATTGTTACACACACACACCCACACACACCCACGGCCCATGCATTCCTGTCCCTGTGGCCGGGGCTCAGATGACATCCTGGATGTCGCAGGGCGGACTCTCGTCGGGGGCTCTGCAGCACACCGGAGGCAGGAACACTTGTGCTTCGCACGCTTCGCTTTGTTTTTTGAGATACAGTTCCTGAAACATAACCATTCTGAAGTGTACAGTTCAGGTTGGTTATTAGTATTTTAGCTTTTACTATATTTCCCGTGTTGTGCAACCATCGTCTAATTCCAAAACATTTCCAGCACCCCACAATGAAAGTGCATACTCATTAAACAATTATTCCCCTTCCTGTTCCCCCTTCCCTCAGCCCCTGGCAGTCACCAGTCTACCCTTTGTCTCTATGGATTTGCCTATTCTGGATTTTTCACATAAATGGAATTATACAATGTGGTCTCCTTGTGTCTGGCTTCTTTCACTGAGCATAATGTTTTCTGAGGTCCATCCATGTATCAGTATTTCATTCCATTTTATTGCTGAGTAGTATTCCCTTGTGTGGATAAACCATTCTGTTTATCCATTCACTAGTTTGGACATTTGGGTGGTTTCTACCTTTTGGCTGTTATGAAAAATGCCGTAATGAACATCTGTGTGCAAGTTTTTGCTTGACTGCCCGTTTCCACTTCTCCCGGAGAGACCCCTGGGGTGGGACTGCCGTGTCATGTGGCGTCGCCATGTTCCCCTTTTGTTTCCCCTTTTGGGGAGCTGCCAGGCTGCTCCCGCAGTGGCCGGTTGCATCGTTTTCCATTCCCACCGGCTGTGTGGAAGTGCATTGTGCAACTGCCTTTTTTCTGCCAGCTCTTCCTGCCCGTCTGTCCTCATTCGGACAAAGTCTGAGCGTGGAGACTTAGCTGGAAGAGGCCAATCGGGCCCCCTGCAGTGGGTCCAACGTACAAGGTACAACGGCTTTGCCAATCCCAGTATCCAGGTGCTACTTTCTGAAGCTTGGACGCCCAGCTTGCCTATTTTATTTGCACAGCAAGCTCCAAGTTCCAGGGAAAGCACGTCCCTTGGCCTTCCCTAGGTCGGGCCTATGAGGGCTCTGCCGGAGTCATGGCCACTGAGCACAGGTCCATCAACCTGGACCTGTTAGATTCCTGTCCGCTGACTGTTAGGTGGTCGCTGGTGGGCAGGTGGAGCCCACAGCTGCTCGCCCCCCAGTTAGCCCCTGTCGCTCCCCACTCGCGTTTCTGGAGAGCTGCATAGCCTGCACCTCAAGGCAGGCAGGCAAAACACAGTAACGGGATGGGATGGTAGCCATTTCCCACCTGGAAAGGATGTCTTCGGACTCAAATCCGTAAGTGTCTGGGAAAGACACATGTCCCTCACGTCCTCCTGCCGCCGCCGTCTATAAGGGCCCCACGGACAGTCTGGCGCTGGGGTACAACATGCCTGTGCTCGGCGGTGCCCAGATGCCCTCCTGCTTGCTTGAAGTCCCTCCCTCCGGGGGCTCTGAGCGCCTCTGCTTGGGTCTCAAGCTCTAGGTGTCTAAACTGTCAGGTGGAGAAACAAAGGCACGAAGTGGCAGTTGCCACAGTGGGGACGATGTTGGATTCGCTGGCCCCCATCGGTGCCACCCATGGGAGAGAGAAGCAGCGAGGATCGGTCTCCTTTTGGGCCCGAGTGTGGCCCTGTGAAATCCTAGTCCACCCAGACACAAAGTGGCTTTGAGGTGCAGCTGGGGAAAGATGGCTTCATCTGTCTTGGGTTGAAGGCCAGACTCCCACAGGCCCGGAAGTTACAGGAGGGTTGGTAGTTATCACATGTGACCGGAGTGGGGACTGTTGGCGTAACCTCAGGTCACAGCGTGGTCCTATCCTTACTGCCATTTTTGTTTCTTTGGAGAATGCCGCAGACTGTTTACTTGCTGATCGTGTGACCAGACAAACCACCCTTAACGTGGGCCCTTCAGCTCCCCACGCTCCAGCAGGCAGCGTCCTGAAGAGCAGAGCACTGGTGGCTGAGCTGCGGCGGTGACCCCTTCATGATCTGGGGAACGTGTCCAACCCTGCACTTTCCACCTTTAACCAATTCAGTGTGTCTAATTTTCACTCCCCAGTCAACCAGTTTCTGCCACTGTGGTTGTGATGTCCAAGGGCAGGAGAATCCACCAGAGATGGTTGGCACCAGCATCCTGAAAGGAACCACATCCAGTTGCTCCGAAGTGCCCTTGGCTGAAAACGTGTAGAGAGACTTGGTTAAATGCTTCCTGATTCTTTTTAGTTCCAAGTCATGTTATTTCAAGTCATTGGCAGTCCCCACGCACCTGCTTGTTAGAAATTTGCAAAAATGACAGAAAAACAACAGGGAGTCAAGGAAGAGTTGGGGAAACCATTTTACTAAATAGACTCAAATTTCTGGAACTTTTTTTTTTTCTTTTTTAAGAGGGAGAGAGGTGGGGAGGGGCAGCGGGAGAGAGAGAATCTTAAGTAGGCTGCACACCCAGCAGAGAGCCCAAGCAGGGCTCGGTCTCGTGACCTGAAGATCATGACCTGAGCCAAAATCAAGAGTCAGATGCTTAACCGACTGAGCCACCCAGGTGTCCAGAATTTCTGGAACTTCTGAGAAAGGGATATCTGCCTTGCATAGAAAAGGGAACGGAGCAAAAGGACAAGAACCTGAGCCCTCATGCTCAGTGGGGTGTTGATTTACTGTGGTCACATATTCGTACCCCAAAGGCTGTGCGGGGCAGGTCCAGATTTGTTCCGGAAGTAACGAGAAGGTAGGAAGAACTCTCAGTCTTACCACAGCCTCTTTAACAGGTCAGCCCTCTTTTGGTGACTGTCATCAGCAACCGAATTGACATGCAAGTCCTCCTTTCTTTCCTTTTTGTTTTAAGATTACTTAATTATTTGTTAGAAAGAGAGAACAAGCAGGGGGCGCAGGAGGCAGAGGAAGAGAGAGGAGCAGGCTCCTTGCCAGGCAGGGAGCCCGACAAGGGGCTTGATCCCAGGACTTAATCATGACCTGGACTGAGGGCAGCACTTCACCAGCTGAGCCACCCAAGCGCCCCCTGTCCTTTTCCTTTCCATATTCCTACCCACCAGGTGGGCCTTCTCAGCCTGACCCCTCCCTGTATGTTTGCTGCACATCGGAGCCACTCGTCCCCCTCTGCATGTTTCCCCATCTCCTGCCAAGCAAGCCCCCACCCAGATGGGACTGTCCCGAGCTGCTTGTGTGTCCTTCAGGATTGTAGACAGTTTTGTTTCACCTAAATGGCATCTTCATTCATACCCCGTGTTTTCCCAGTAAAGCATACAAAGAGCTCAGAAAAAGCCACTGCGGTAGGCAGAACCCCCCCACCTTCCCCTAAAGTCTCTAGAACCTGTGCCTGTTACTTCACACAGCAAAAGGGACTCGGTGTGGGACATCAGCCTGGATTTATGGTGGGCCCAACGGGATCCCGGTGTCTTGGTACAGAAGAGGCAGGAGGGGCAGTCTGCTGTTCCACTGCAGGCCCTGAGATGAGAGACGGGCCATGAGACAAGAGAAGTAGGTGGCGTCTAGAAGCTGGAAGGGGCAAGCGGACAGATCCGGCCTTTGGGTCTCCAGAAGGAAGCAGCGCTGCTGAAACCTGGTTCAGGACTTCTGTCCAGACCTGTGAACTAATAAGTTTGCATTGCTTTAAGCCACTAAATTTGTGGTAATCTGTTATGGCAGCAATAGAAACAGCCACAGTGGGATTTGGAAATAGGAGGCATCAGGCCTTCTTGGTGTTGGTTGTTGCTGGAATGGTCAGGGCTCCCAAGTTCAGCTGTTTGCATTTATATTTATCCTGCCCATTTTGGAGATGAGGGTGCCAGACCCGAGAGCACGAAGGCTGCTTGGTGGGAGTGGGGAGGGGCACAGCTGGTGTCCAGTCCTGCGGTCAGATGAGCCCCACCTCACACCTCCCAGAGGAGCGGGCTGATGGCAGGTGAATGGGGTTGGGGAGGTCAAGGCAGGGAGTCAGGGCGTGCTGCCACGAAGCCGGTGGTTGGGTGTGGAGACGTGATTCTGGGGAGTGGGCAGCTGAGTACCTGGGGTATGTCTTGCGGAAGGGAGGGGCCGCTGAGGTCCCAAGCCAAGGATGATGGTGTTCCAGCAACTGGTAAAGAGGAGGGACGATGCTCTCTGGGGCCTCAGCGATGTCTTAGACCTTGGCAGGTGTCAGGAGTCAGGGCGGGAGGCTCCAGGGTTCTCACTGCCTGATGTCACTTCTTCTCTTCTCTCCCTGGGCCATGGAAAGCTGGGGGCGACCCCATCAGTCCTGGGGTCACCATTCTTTGGCAGTTCTCTCCTCTCCCCTCCTGGAAACTGCCAACCTCCATCTCTCCTCTGCTCTTCCAGATCCTACAGCCAGGACACTGTTGGAGGCTGGCCCCAGAACGGAGGCTCCGGCCCAGAACTCCAGGCAGGGAGGCATCCCCAAGGCAGATCTCCAGGGAGCCGACAGGGGCCAGGAGGAGAGGCCCAAGATGGAGTGGAGGCCCCTGGCAGAGGACCCAGCCAAGAGACCCCCCTCTCAGGAGGGAGACCTACATGGAAGGACGGCAGGCGGCAAGACGGCTTCCCAAGGCAGGGGCTCCTGGAGCTGGGGCCCTGGTGTGAGCCCCAGTCCCGGACCCGCCAGAGTGCAGGAGCCGGACCCCTGGTACAAGAGCCCGGTGACCCCACGTCCTCTCAGGACCCCGACCTAGTCATTCCGCAGGGGCCACGTGCCGGGGAGGGCCCCTGTTGGTGCCCAAGAGGCCTGCTGCCGGGCGCAGCATCACAGAACCCCGCCGGAGGGGAAGCCCCTGGTGTGTGGTCACTGCGGAGGCCCGGCGCTGTGCGGGAGCTGCCCCGGGGCCCGGCTGTGCCAGGGCCACACAGGCTCGCGGGCCTTCCCAGAGACGCTGCAGGTGACCCTCTGTCAGCAGAAGCCCTTGGAGGAGCCACCGCCGCAGCCGGGCCCTGGCCCGGAGGTCCCGCCTCGCGGGGCGGCCGCGCTGTGGGGACCGCGGCGCGGGGGGCGCTGCCGGGCAGGAGCCGTCCGAGCGCGGAGGCCTTCGCCCTGTCCTCGCCCCTCGTCCCTACGCGAGGAGCGCCGGCGAGAAGCCCTGCGGCTGCCCGGGGTGCGGCGAGGCCTTCGACGGCGCTCGAACCTGAGCCGCCGTCGCGCGCGCACAGCAGCGCCGAGCCGGACGCCTGGCCGCCGTGCGAGGCCTTGGGGGGCCGCTCGGGCCTGGTGCGGCTCAGGTCCCCGTGATTTGTCCCGCACGACCGACCACGTGCATCTGCAGAGACACAGGCAGGCTAAGGACCGTCGTTTGTGAGACTCGAGCTGTGTGAATAACCTCGGGAGCCTGTGGTTTGAAGTATATTATCTGGCCTCCAGGTCAGAACTGGCCCTTCTGGTTTGGGTGCCAAGAGCTACACATCTTGCCTCGCGCTTCTTCCTGCTCCAGGCTGGGCGGGCCCCCGAATGGAATCCGGGAGGGGAGGCAGACACACAAAACCCGGGCTCCTTGAAAATACAGAAACATGATAACATGGAAAACACAGCTTGCCACAGACCGCCCGTAGGCAAACAGATGTTTCATTTCAAACCCTCTTATCTGCCCTATAAATATGGCCTGGGGACAGTCCATTGCAAGTCTCACCTGAGTGGAGGACACTGCCCCGGCCTCTCAATCAGGACTCCAGCCCGGCTGTCTCCACAGGGCTTCCTCAGCTAACCAGGTTGGATTTTGTAAGTACCCGGTTTTAAGGATTCTACTTATTTGAGAGAGAGAGCGAGCAGGAATGGGGGAGCGGCAGAGGGAGAGGGAGAAGCAGGCTCCCCGCTCAGCAGGGAGCCCGATGTGGGACTCCATCCCAGGACACCAGGATCATGACCTAAGCCAAAGGAAGACTTTTGCGTGTGTGTGTGTTTTTAAAAGATTTTATTTATTCATTCATTCATTCGACACAGAGAGAGAGAGAGAGAGATCACAAGCAGGCAGAGAGGCAGGCAGAGAGAGAGGAAAGCAGGCTCCCCGCTGAGCAGAGAGCCCTATGCGGGGCTCGATCCCAGGACCCTGGGATCATGACCTGAGCTGAAGGCAGAGGCTGTAACCCACTGAGCCACCCAGGCGTCTCCTCCAAAGGCAGACTCTTAACTGACTGGGCCACCCAGGCGTCCCATGCAACTCTTGATCTCAATGTTATGAGTTCAAGCCCCACGTTGGGTATACAGATTACTTAAAAATTAAAGTCTTAAAAAAAAAAGCTTCTCTGTCTCCTGTCATTTCCTCTGGGTGCTTTGTGGCCCTCTGGAAGGAGGGCAGGCAGTGGGTTGGACATTGGTTCTGGTGCTTGTGCTTGGAGGAGGGGGTGTGGATTTAGGATTTGTAGTGTCTGCCTGTCTTCCTCCTCCTTCTCATTATTCTGACCTTCGGGAAGGGGGTCAGGTGTCTTAAATTTTTGTTTTAATTTGGTACTCTTTGGGCCATCGATCCGGTCCCTTCCTATGATGCACCTTTATTATGGGGTAACATGATTACCTACATACAAGTTTGAATGTAGGTAATTTTAACCCAGATCCTGTGAACTTGAAAACATTTGGGTCACTTTTTATCCTTTTGAGTTTTAGAACACTCAATTTCTACAAGCACTTGCCTTTAAGCCAATGAAATAGAGCTCCTCTACGAATTAGTTTTAGCGGTACCACCCAGAGACAGAGGAAACACCTCCCATTTATAACACACAGAGATACATGTATGCAAACACGATGCGAACAAAATTTAGCCTTTGTTTCACTCTTATTTGTGCACAGAACATTAAAGATCCAATTCCCAAATCTCCTTTTAGTAAATCAAATCTAACTGTAAGGTAGCATAGTTTATGGATCTGCTTATTCGTCATTTTCCATTTCCAGTTAGGACACGGCCCGTTGTACGCAAAGATACCAAAAGCAGTAGCAACAAACAAACCAAACAAAGCCCAGAGTACCTCTGGGACTACTGGTTCTTCCCCAAAAGCTGGGGACCTCACCAGCTCAACCAAATGGCTTCCTAGTTTCTGCTTACTTAGTCTTAGAGTTGACTTTCTGTAATTGCGTACATACAAAAAAACTAGTTCAAACATGTCAAAAGAACCCTACTAGGGCCATCGGAGACTCAGGTTAGCCTTACCTTCCCACCGAAGTAAGCACCTGCAAGTACAGGCTCTGTACATATGTACAGAGAACCTGCCTGGTTTGCCATGGGGGGTCGTTGGTTTTCAGGTGTTGGTCTGGCTTTTGAAGCACAGTTCCCAACTCCTTTTAGTTTGGGTTTTATTTTTAGAGTAAGGCTTGACTAAGATCTAAGGGTGTTAAGAGTGGTGGATGGAGAGGTTGCCGCTTGTGAGTGTTACTCCCGAATGGCCGAGATACACTCTGTATGTCTCAGTTTCTCCTTGGAGGCCAAGGACCCTAGGGAGGCCTGGAGCAAGGCATGATCAATCCTTACGTGCGCGCCCCTGCCTGAGCCAATCATTACTTATCTTATGAGGTGAAATTCCTGTGTCCCTTCTCTTTGGAGCTGAGTTATTCAGTCTCTCATATTTCTAGCAAGAAAATTTACTCAAGCCTTATATATTAATAACTTCCATTAGTATAATGCCAAGTTAAAACAACCAACCCATCAACCCCCCCCCCCAGGTTGTTCCCATCTAAAGGACATTACTGGTAACCTTGAACAGTTCAAATACAAGTCAGGGGGCGCCTGGGTGGCTCAGTGGGTTAAGGCCTCTGCCTTCGGCTCAGGTCATGATCTCAGGTCCTGGGAACGAGCCCCGCATCAGGCTCTCTGCTCAGCAGGGAGCCTGCTTCTCCCCCTCTCTGCCTGCCTCTCTGCCTACTTGTGATCTCTCTCTGTCAAATAAATAAATAAAATCTTAAAAAAAGAAAAGAAAAGAAAAGAAAAGAAAAAGGACCATCAACTCAAATTGAAGAGGTCCAGATATCAGGACATCTCACCAGAAACATCTGGGAGGAGCTGAGGGCCTGGAGGGGCACAGAGGGCCTGCGCTCACACCACGCACTGAGTTCTAGATGATCCCACATGTTCTCAGGCAAGTTGCTTTGATATCCTGTTGACTATGCCAAGAAACATTGATATAAAAGGAACAAACCCTTTGAAAATGTTTAAAGAGAAAGGAAGAGTTTTATTTGAGCCCAAATCAGGACACATGCCCAGGATACAGTCTGCACAAAGAAGAGAGTGCTCTGGGAAGGATCGTTTGGCTACGTCAAATACCTGGGTGGCTCAGTCAATTGTCTGCCTTGGGCCCGGGACTGATCCCAGGGTCCTGGGAAAAGCCCAGGTGCACTCAGTGGGGAGTCCGCTTCCCTCTGCCCCGCCCCCCCGATGTGTGCTCTCTCTCTCTCTCTCAAATAAATAAATAAATAACATCTTTTTAAAAAAATGAGTTACACATCATCATGATGAAGGACATCCCAGAAAGTTTCAGACTTTATCTTATGTTTTCAGTATGTGCAAGTCTGTATGACTTTAATCTTATGGGACCCAGAAAGGTATTTTGTTTTTCTTATCTTTATGTTTGGAATGCTCTTTTTTGTTTTGTTGCTGTTGTTTTAATGAAGCAGACATACAATGTGTGCTCAGGGCAGACATATAGCCCATGTTTTGAGGTTTTGTGCAGCCATTTTGATCTTAGTAAATATTAAAGTATAGCTTTCCTGGGAGCCCTGAAGCAGGGCCCACAAACACTAGAAATTGAAAATTACCTTGATCAGTTAGTATTTATTACATTATTTTAATTCAATTTTTATTTCAAAATTGTATTTCTCATATTTAACTCATTTTAGTTGCTAATGTTATTTGTTATAGTTTGCTATTTTATTATATTTTAAAAATCATTTTTATTTATTGCTTAGTTTATTAATTATACATAATTATTGATTATGGTTATTGATGAGGCTTCCAAAGGCCTTGGAGTTTTGCCCTTTGTCCCCACTCCCTGCAGGCCTCCCCCCCCACTTCTGGAAGGACAAATAATAGGGAAGAGGTCAATGCCCTTCGCTTGGGCTTTATCATCCCAGAGACTCCCCAGCTGGAGCGAGGCTGGCCATCATGTCTGCGTTGGGGGCCTTCCTGATACTCTGGGGTGAGGTTTGATATTCTGGGATCCCTTGGGGCAGGAGGGAGGAGGAGGGACAGGAATGGGGGCCTCACAGGTGCCCTCTCTACAGGTCTCTCTCTGGGCCCAGTGACCGAGGCAGCGGTAGGTGAGTCTGGGTCGGGTCTTGGGGGGAGGTGGGCACCTGCAGAGGTGAGCCGCTGTCCTGGGGCCCAGCACTGACCTCCACCTGTCACGCAGTATTCGATCCCCGGCCGGACCTGTGGGCAGAGGCCGAATCGCTGCTGAAGCCCTGGGCTGGCTTGACACTGGTTTGCCAGGTCAAGCTGAATACCCCGGAGTTTGAGCTGTTCAAGGATGGGGTAACCCAGAAACTCGTGCGCCTCGATTTACCCGCCATGGAGCACCGGTTCCCGCTAGGAGCAGTGACTAATGACACCCAGGGCCTCTATCGCTGCCGCTCTGGCTTGGGGAGCAGATGGACCCAGTTGAGCAACCTCCTGGAGGTGACGGGAGCAGGTAGGCGGCGGCTTTAACAGGCCGCAAGGCAGCGGGGAGAGGGCTGCAGGGCAGGCCTCCCTGCTCCCCTCCTCCACGCCTCACTTTCCTGGTCCTACTTTTCTGACATGGGGGTAAGGGTGGGGAGTGGGGGTCCCCGAGCAGCTAGGTGGCCTTTGGCGACTCATCTGACATCTCTGATCCTGTTTCCTCATCTGTAAAATGAGGGCGATGTTTGCACCGATCCCAGAAGGTTGTGAGGAATAAATGACTGAATCCCTAGAAAATGTTTGGGAAAAGCCCAGCACATTTCCTTTCTTTCTTTCTCTCTCTCTCTCTCTCCCTCCCTCCTTCTCTTTCTTTCTTTCAGATTTATTTATTTTAGAGAGAGAGCATGTGCATGGGGGGGGGGCAGAAGGAGAGGGTGAGAGAGAACCCTTAAACTCCCCACTGAGCACAGAGCCCCCCGCCCCCCGCGCTGAGCCAAATCAGGAGTCCGCAGCTCAACTGACTGAGCCCCCAGGTGCCCCTCCCTCCCATTTTCATGAGTGTGGAGATCCTAGTCTGGCTGGGCCTCCGTGTCTCCCAAGTCATTCAGAGCCACCCATCAACCCTGCTCCAACCACAGAATCCCTACCTCCACCTTTGCTCTCACCTGAGCCGGTGTCCTGGATCACACGGGGTCTGAAGATGAAACTGGTGTGCCGTGGGGGATTTCGTGGTGTGACCTTCCTGCTGAGGCGGGAAGGCGATGATCAGTTTCTGGAGGTGGCCGAGGTCCCTAAAGATGCAGAGGCTACCTTCACGGTCCAGAGGCCTGGCAATTACAGCTGCAGCTACAGGACCCACGAAGCAGGTGCACCCTCTGAGCCCAGTGCCACTGTGACAGTGGAGGAGCTGGGTGAGTGTGTGGACCACCCCAGAGGGCTTCCTGGGGTGGGAGGTTCCTGGAGGACAGAGCTGCATTTACCTCGATCCCAACCCTGAGTACCCTTGCCCAGGACTGGGTCTGGGAAACAGTGGTCACACGGTCCGGCGGAGCCCACCTGACCTGAACACTGACACTGCGGCGCCATGGGGGGCCTGGGGATGGGACACAAAGAAGGGTGTTCCTGGGACTGCCACAGATAGGGCAGAGGTCTGGAACAGTCCCACAGGGGCGGCATCCGGGACTCGCGCCCCGGCAATGCTCCCTGCCTTGCAGAAGTACCGCCGCCACCCACGCTGACTTTCCGGAGAGACACTGCAGCTATCCTGCACCGGGGAGCCGGCGTGACCCTCGTCTGCGTGGCGCCCCTGGCCGGCGTCGAATTCCAGCTGCGGCAGGGCGAGGAGGAGCTGCGGGTACTCAGGAGCTCCAGCAGCCCAGACCGCGTCTTTTTTCACGTGAACGAGGAGGCTCTCGGGAACGGCGGTCTCTACACCTGCCGTTATCGGCTGCACGGCGAACAAACCTGGTCCTCAGACAGCGCGCCCACCGAGCTGCTGCTGAGCAACGGTAGGCCCGGCGGCCACACGCTGGGGCGTGGCTATGGGACTAGGAGGACCAGAGCGCCCCGCTGCAGGGGTGGGGAGCGGGAGCAAGGACCCAGGGAAGGGCCCCCCAGAACTGGAGGGCTCTGTCTGGGGCCCAATCCCAGCTCCTCCCCCTGGCCTCAGTTTCCCCAACTGAGAATGGGACAATGAGCTCAGCAATCCCGAGGCTTCAGTAGGAAAAATTGGTCAGCACGCAAGTCTGGCACAGGCCGTGCGGGCGCCACCTGTCCGGGGTCTGCTCCTGTCTCCCGGGTGTGGGTGGGCGCCCCGAGGCCTGTTTGTTGAAGGGAGCCAGGCTGGGGCTGCAGGACCTGCCAAGGACCGGGAGCGTCGACCCAGAGAGGAAGCACGCGTGCGGGGAAGCGCGTGTGCTCTTGCAACCGTGTGTCCCGGGCTTGGTGACAAAAGCCGACCCCTTCCCCACGTCTGTTTTTATGGACAAATTAATAAGGAATAGTGGACTGTGTGTGAGGGATCCAGCGAGGTCTGGAGGGTGGCGCAGTTTTAAGTGGAGGCGGGCCGGCGGGCCTCCTGGGAGGGAGCAGAGGGGCCGCGCGCACTCCTGCGGGCAGAAGGCGCGAGGCTGGATCGCACGTGAGGCCTAAGCCTTCCCCTCGGCGCCCGGATCAGCCCGCGTCCTCCCCGCAGAGACGCTGCCGGCGCCGGAGCTCTCGGCGGATCCCGGGATGCTGCACCCCGCGCCGGGCGCGCTGGTGCAGCTGCGGTGCCGGGCGCCCCGGGACGGCCTGCGCTTCGCCCTGGTGCGCGAGGACGCCACGCGCCGAGTGTACGGTGTCCTGAGCCCCGCGGGGACAGAGGCCACCTTCGAGCTGCGGGACGTCTCGGTGGCGCACTCCGCCAACTACAGCTGCGTCTACGTGGACACGGCGCCCCCCTTCGAGGGCTCGGCGCCCAGCGCGCACCTGGAGCTGCGCGTAGATGGTGAGCCGGCCGGGCCTCCGCCCGAGCAAATGAGGGCGCGGAGGGGAAGGGCACCGGGCCTTGGTCGGGCCCGCACGGCAGACCCTTCGGACCACCGGAATTTCGGCTGGGGGACCTGTGCTCTCTGCCGGGAACACCGTTTCCCTCGGCCATTCCTTTCCTTCCGTCACCTGTCCTGAGGCCCTGACTGCCAAATGCTGGGGGCCGCAGGAAGTCTCAGAGCAGGCCCGGGTCTAGGGAACTTGCAAGGTCTTGGGGAAGAGGGTGACTGGGAGGGTAAGAAGACGAGCCGCCTCCGTTCCGGCCCAGGAAAAGGAGGAGGGGTGTGTGAGGACAAAGGGTAGCACCCTGGAGGGATGGAGCAGCCGGCAGGCCTGGGTTTGGTGGGAGGCAGGGGCAGCTGCTACTTGAGCGGACGACCTCACTTGGCTGACCCGGCCGCTCCGGCCAGGACTCCCTCCCAGGCCGCGGCTCCGGCCCCTGTGGAGCGGGGCGGTGGTTCCCGGGCGCGACGCCGTCCTGCGCTGCGAGGGCCAGGTGCCTGAGGTCGTGCCCGACGTCATCTTCGAGCTGCTGCGGGGAGACGGAGAGGAGCCTTCGGCCACGCTCCGGACCAGCCACCCCTCGGCAGACCTTGTAGTGACCTACGTGGGGCCCCAGCACGCAGGCAACTACAGCTGCCGCTACCGCTGGTGGTCACCCAGACCCTTCGTGTCTGAGCTCAGTGATCCGGTGGAGCTCCAGGTGGCAGGTGAACTTTTCCTCTGGTTCTGCGAGCTAGGTTCCTCCTTCCTGCTTTTGCCCAGAGTGTCCCCTCCACCAGGAGGGCCCCTTCCCTGCACCTCCTCCCAGCACATTGTTTAGTGTGCCTAGTCTGCTGGGATTATGAGGGAAGTTGCAGGAAGGGAAAGGACACGTGCAAAGGCCCTGGGGCAGAGAGTGGTTTGGTCAGCTGGAGCACCTGGAGGGAGGCCTATGTGTGGGAGGGGTCTTGGCTGGCTGCTGACCAAGCTACTTCCTTCCTGAGGGGCCTAGGTGAGGTCCGCCCTGATTTCACTAGGGAGGAGGACACTGATGCCTCCCTCCCCTACCACTTCTCTTTGGTCAAATTTGTCTAGGAAGTTGATCCAGCTGCACACTCACGCTGCTAATGTTATCTTTGGCAAGTAATTTCTCCGGTCTGACTCTCATCCCTGGTGCTGCAGCTAGAGGCTGGACTCCCCCTGGAAGTGCTGGACTGTCCCTCATTCCTCCTGGAAATCAATAAAAATGTGAAGAGAGACTTTAAAAGGTGTCCTTGGCTAATGGCAGCCCTGGTGCGGGGGGGCTATACTTCCAGGGCTGAGGGAAGTGGGCTGGGATCTTGTGTCCTAAAGGTGGATGGGCTCTGGGTTGGATCCTGAGGGTATAGGGGCCAAGGATTGGTTACTTGGGCCACATTTTTTAAGATGACCTTTTGCTTTCTTCCAGCTGCCTCCTACTCTGCAGGCACCTCTGCCTGGTCACTAGCAGGTCTGGGGACCAGGTAGGGAGCTCCCCAGACATACCCAACCCCACCTTGACCAAATTGGTCCCCACACTGGGAGGCACTTCAGAAAGGCTACATTTTGTAGTTCTGTTTTCTGGACTGAGTGGCCACCAGCTGGTGGTGCTGGAGTCTGTGCCCAAAGGCTAGGTCTCTCACATTGGAGACTGAAACTGTTGTAGGGGTGCAACTCCTCTTTACTCTTTCCCATGTCCCTTCAGACTAAGGCCCTTTGCCGGACCCAGTACCTCCGACATTTCATTGCCTGGTCCACTTAGAGCTTGGCCCTCAAGGTACAGGCATACCAGTAGCTTTGTATCAGCATTATCAACTAATACTTGACAAATTTTGTTTAAGGAAATTGCATGTTTCAGCTGAGTGGTCTGATTTCCTGGTAGAGAGTTGTTCACAACATTCCTGTATTCATTTAATGCCAGGGTCTGTAGTGATGTCACTTCTTTCATGCTTGATATCGTGTCCCTTCTACCCCCTCCCCACGTCTCCCCCTCTGTCAGTCTAGCTAGGGGGTTATCAATTGTATTACTCTTTTCAAAGAACTAATTAACTTTTGGATTTGTTCATTTTTTCTATGGTCTCTTTTTTACTTTGTGGATCTCTACTTGCATCATTATTATTCTCTTCCTTCTATTTTTTTTTTTAAAGATTTTATTTATTTATTTGACAGAGAGAGAGAGAGAGAGATCACAAGTAGGCAGAGAGAGGGGGAAGTGGGCTCCCTGCCGAGCAGAGAGCCCGATGCGGGGCTCGATTCCGGGACCCTGAGATCATGACCTGAGCCAAAGGCAGAGGCTTTAACCCACTGAACCACTCAGGCGCCCCCTTCCTTTTATTTCTGAATTAATTTGCTCTTTTTCAGGAAACACAGATCATTGATTTCCTGGGGGTAAACATCAGTAACAGCTCATTATCAGGCTTAAAGACAAGTTTGTATTAGTTAAAATAATAGGAAATTACTTCTATGTGTATAAAAAAAAAAGTGGCAATATTTAAATATTGCAACTTCATCAATTATATCTAGTTGGTTGGGTGTTTAGTTCTTCTGTATCCTGATTTCCTACCTGTTTTGTTGATTCTAGAAAGAGGGGTGTGGAAGTCTCCAATTACAATAATGAATTTATTTATTATTTTCTTTTAGTTCTGTTTTTGCTTTCTATATTTTAGGGCTTTGTTGTTAGATGCATACATATTTGGAATTGTTAAATCTTTTTTTTTTTAAGATCTTATTTTTATTATTTATTTGTCAGAGAGAGAGAGAGAACACAAGTAGGCAGAGAGGCAGGCAGAGAGAGAGGGGGAAGCAGGCTCCCCGCTGAGCAGAGCCCGATGTGGGGCTCGATCCCAGGACCCTGAGATTATGACCTGAGCTGAAGGCAGAGGCTTCAACCCACTGAGCCACCCAGGCGTCCCTGGAATTGTTATTTCTTCTTGGTGGATTGACTTTTATCATTATGTAATGTCCCTCTTTATCCCTGGTAATTTTCCTCGTTCTGAAGTCTACTTGGTATGTTATAGTCACTGTAGCATTCTTTGGTTACTTTTTGTATTATATATCTTTCCCCACCTCTTTTTTTTCAATTAATTTTTTGGAATATAGTTGACATACTTTAGTTTCAGTGTACAACAGTGATTTGACAAGTTTATACATAATGCTGTGCTCACAAGTATAGCTACTGTCTCTCACCACACAACATTCTTACAATGTCATTGACTCTATTCCTTATGCTGTGTCTTTTATTCCTGTGACTCATTCATCCCATAACTGGAAGACTGCATCTCCCACTCCCCTTTAAAACTTAACCTATACCATTATATTTAAAGTGGGTTTATTTTTTTAAAGAAAATTCATTCTGGAAAATTCTTTTAATTGGTGTGTTTAGATCATTTACATGTAATATAATTACTGATATATTTGGATTTGGGTCCACCTTTTTCTTTTGTTTTCTTTGTTCCTTCTGTTAACCCTGTTTCTCTTTACCTGCCTCCTTTTGGGTTATTTAAATATTTTCTAGAGCTCCATTTTATCTTATTTTTTTTAAATATTTTATTTATTTATTTGACAGAGAGAGAGAGATAGATCACAAGTAGGCAGAAAGGCAGGCAGAGAGAGAGAGGGAACCAGGCTCCCCCCTGAGCAGAGAGCCAGACCCTGAGATCATGACCTGAGCTGAAGGCAGAGGCTTTAACCCACTGAGCTACTCAGGTGCCCCTTATTTATTTATTTAAAGATTTTATTTATTTGACAGCGAGAAACACAGCGAGAGAAGGAACACAAGCAGAGGGAACAGTAGCGGGAGAAGCAGGCTTCCTGCTGAGCAGGGAGCCCGATGCGGGGCTCGATCCCAGGACCCTGGGATCATGACCTGGGCCGAAGGCAGATGCTTAACGACTGAGCCACCCAGGCGCCCATTATTTATTTTTAAAAGATTTTATTTTACTTGAGAGAGAGAGAGAGAGAGACATAGCAAGAGCATCAGTGGTGGTGGAGGTGTGGTGCAGAGGGAGAGGGAGAAGCAGGCTCTCAGCTGAACAGGGATACTGATGCGGGGCTTGATCCCAGGACTCTGGAATCATGACCTGAACCAAAGCAGATGCTCAACTGACTGAGCCACCCAGGCACCCCTTATTTTATTTTTTAAAAATTTTTATTTATTTATTTGAGAGAGTGAAAGAACACAAGCAGGGGGAGTGGCAGAGGCAGAGGGAGAAGCAGGCTCCCCACTGAGCAGGGAGCCCAATGTGGGGCTCAATCCCAGGACCCTGGGATCATGACTTGAGCTGAAGGCAGATGCTTAATCAACGGAGCCACTCAGGCGCCTCTCGAGCCCCATTTTAATTCATGTATTGGGCTTATTTCTTTGTATAGTGTGTGCGTGTGTGTGTGTGTGTGTGTGTGACATTTCTCTAGGGATTATGATATGTGTACCTCACTCTTCAGTCTATGTAGAATTAATATTATACCACTCCTTATCACTACATAGGTC
The DNA here is from genome assembly GCA_028646535.1 of Procyon lotor. NCBI lineage: Eukaryota > Metazoa > Chordata > Mammalia > Carnivora > Procyonidae > Procyon > Procyon lotor. The sequence continues at coordinate 44,924,484 of CM053620.1, read as the reverse complement.
TCTTTGCCCTCCCTTCTAATTTAAAAAAAAATTTGTACACTCATGGTTCTTTGAGATATAATGTATATGCATTAACATATACAAATCTCAAATATATCACTGAATTTTTTTGTTTGTTAAGATTTGATTTATCTGAGGGGCGCCTGGGTGGCTCAGTGGGTTAAAGCCTCTGCCTTCGGGTCAGGTCATGATCTCAGGGTCCTGGGATCGAGCCCCACATCGGGCTCTCTGCTCAGCGGAGAGCCTGCTTCCCCCTCTCTCTCTGCCTGCCTCTCTGCCTCCTTGTGCTCTCCTGTCAAATAAATAAAAATCTTTTATTTTATTTATTTATTTGGCACAGTTAGTAAAATAGGCACCGCTATTTTACTCCCCTTCTTGATGTGTATTTTCATTGGGTATATAATTTTGGATTGCCAGGGCTTTTCCCCTCCAGCACTTTAAACATGTTGTTTCTCTGCCTTCTGGTTTTCACTATTTCTGACAAGAGACCCATAATCTTTTGCACTGATCTTTATGGAATGCATAGTTTTTCAGACTGTTTTCAGAATTTTAAAATTTGTTTTCAGCAGTTCGATTGTGATGTGTCTAGGCATGGATTTCTTTGAGCTTATGCTGTTTTTCACTGAGCTTTCTGAACCTGTAAATTGAAACCTTTTCCAAATTTGGAAAGTTTCCAGTAATTATTTCTTCAAATATTCTCTGCTATTCTCACAAAGAATGTGGTAGCACTTCCAACTACATGTATGGTCTTATCAGTTCCCTAATAAGGATGTCATGAGCTGTCTGGTTCCAAACTATCACATCTTCCTAATGCATTCTTTTTATAAAAACAAAACAACATAGTGATCCTATGACCCTAATGATACTTTTCTGTGTCAACATCTGTTTTGTTGAAATTAATATAGCTCTGCTATCTTCCTTCAGATCCATGTCTGCTTGTATACCCTTTTCTATTCTTTTATCCTCAACTTTCCCATTTTAGATGTGTTTCTTCTAAAGAACCTATGTCTGGGTTTGAAAGAAATCCAATGTTAGTATTTGTCTTACTTCGTTTGTTGAACATAGTAGTGCTTATTGAAATTGCTGACATATTTGGATAGGTTTTCAAATCTCAGTGCTTCCAGTCTCTGGCAGTATAAACTTGGCCACGTCCCTTACTCTACAAAATGGGGACGGTCATCCTGCCCGAGTGTTGTGAGATGAGGTACATAAATTATTTGGCAGACTGAACAACACATGTAGATCCTTAGTAAAGATTCCCTTTTTCCCAATTTCCTCCCCCTTTGGACAAACATGGGAAGACACGTATGTCATGACAAAGTAGGTGGAGGAGCAGCTCAGAGCACCAGGGAGTGGAGTTTCAGCTCTTCTGTGCTGAAGACCAAAAAAGTAGGGGCAGAAAGAGGTGGAGGTGGACACTACACGCTAGTCGCCAGGCCCTGGGTTGGGTGTTGCACAAGGTAGGTCATCTTATTCTTTATAGATGAGCAGGTCACTGAGATTCAGGGAAGTCACTTATCTGAGGTCCCAGGAGCAGCCCTGGGGAGTAGGGCTTGGCAGCCTGACTTTAGGCCCCTATCTTTCCATTGCCTACAGGCTTATTGGAGGCCTGTGTGATCATTTCACTAGGAATGTGTAGCTCTCATCTCTGAGCCTTTCCCTATGTCAACTTTGAGTCTTTCAGCCTGGGTCTCACCATGAGTGGCAGTGTGCCTGTGTGTAGGCGTATCTGGGACTTTCTCAGAGATACTGACACAAGATCTCTGTTTCCCTGGGTCTCAACCTTCCTGTCCTGAACCTCACTCCTTGGTTGGTCTATGTGACTCTGTTTACTCATGACACCGAGGGAATGAGTTCGAGACACAGGGAGAAACACAGGGAGAGATGGTGCAGTACAATGAATACACAGAACAGTATGGCAGGTCAAATGGTTAACGTGATGGGATCATTAGACAGAGGAAGACTGACACCCTGCAAGTTAAGAACAGAGGTGGTGACATCCAGTTACAGACATGGACCCTGAAAGAGGGCAGGGATCCAGAACTGTGAGAGAAGGCCAGGGAGAGCACTGACAGCATGCTGACAACCACCGAGTCCAGGGGAATTCTGGGCCGATAGAAAGGGTAGGTTCAGTATGGTAACATTTTATTGAGGCCACTGTACGCCAGGCTTGTCTGAGTGCTGGGGCTCTGGGAAAATCAGATTGTTCTTGCCCTGCAGGGTGTTAGGGAGACAGTAACGTAGACCTTTATCAGGTCGCAGGGTGGAGCATGGCGACTGCCTCCAGGAAGGCACCAGTCACACTATATTCATTCAACAGACACTGGTCAGAGCTTATTGCATCCTGTGCTGTGGATGCTGAGAATACGACACAGCCCCTGCTCCTGGAAGCTCACAGTGTCTTTGGGAAACACAGACTGCGAGCTCTGCGAGGAGTAAATGCGACATGATAGGAAGTTAAAGAGAAGTTAAGGAGGTGGTATGGAAGCAAAGAAGGCAAGCTGAAGTCTGCTCAAGGAAGTAGGGGAGGCTTTGTTAGAGAGGGATCTGTGAAACATCTGGGAGCAAAGAGAGGTTTCCAGGCACAGGTACAGAGGCACGTAGGTGGGGGGGAAATATGGCTTCTTCAGGAACCACAAGTAGCTCCCCATGGCTGGTGTGTGGAACGTGGGGCTACCACAGGAAGAGATGAGGCCAGGGGCCAGTTCACAAATGATCATGAATGGCAGGTGAAGGAGTTTGACATACATGCCAAAGGGCAGTTCTTTGAAACCATTTTCACATCACTGCACACACAGAAAAATGACAGTTTTCACACACACATATAAGGGTACCTGAAGAGGTTGTTTGGGGCCAAGACTTATGTCTTGGCATATTTGTAACCCATTCAGGAAGCTTTGCCACAGAAGGGGATGCACTGGAGAGCTTTCCACTATGGAGTGACACAATCAGGTTGGGATCGCAGAACGAGCGCCCCGGAGGCTGGTGTGGAGGATGAAACAGCAGGGGAGGTCAGGGGAGAGAATGAAGGCAGGAGACCCCAGCTGGAATCCAGATGAGAGGTGATGAGGGCTCACAGAAGGTGACAATGGTGAAGATGGATTAGAGATGAGTTTTTGGTAAAGCCAACAGGGCCAATGACTGATGGGATATAGGAGAGGGCAAGGAGAAACAGATGCTGCGTAAGCATCATGTCACACCCTTGATTAGAGAGAATGTGAGAGACTGAGGGCCTGGAGAAGGCCTCACAGAAAAGGCAGCCTCACAGGTTGGCCTTAGAGTTAGACATGAACAGGTGGAGCACAAGAGTAGGTGTGAAGGCACAGAGGTGGGCATGGGCTGGCATCCCTCCTGGGCAAAACAGGAGAGGAAAAGTTAAGAGCGGCTACATGGGAACACGAAGCTGGAGCCTTTCTGCCCAGAGCGTCTTGGGACCACTGAGTCCCGACAGAAACCTCACTCTAATTGTCATGGCTCTGAAAACCAATCCAAGTCCTCAGCTCAGCTGTCCTTTCTCTGAGATGGACCTGAAGCAAGATCCTTCTGGAAGCTTCTCCAGCTGGCCTGAATAGCTCTTTTTTCATCAGGTGCTTCCATGTGATTCTCCAAATGCAGTGTTGTTCCCAGACAGCCCCAGAATCTGCCCTGAAGCACGTTTTCATTTTAGGGTACTATCAATCACCCACCTCGTTCTCTGTTCTTTTGGAACTTAGGGTTTCTCTCATATGTTGAGCCTCTGAGGGGAAGTTGTTCTGTGTGCCACGGGCTTTCTTTGGTTACTGCAGGACTGTGATGTGGATCCTGAGGTGAACCATGAGTGCTGAGCTGCGGCTAAAGGCCTTCCCACAGTCGCTGCACTTGTACGGCTTCTCTCCCGTGTGGATCCTCTGGTGCTCAATAAGGGAGGAGCTCTGTGCAAAGGCCTTCGGACAAACCTTACACTGATATGGCTTCTCTCCGGAGTGGATCCTCAGGTGGCGGATCAGAGCTGAGCAGTCACTGAAGGCTCTCCCACAAGCGTCACACTTGTAGGGCTTCTCCCCAGTGTGGATGCGCTGGTGCTGAGTCAGGTGGGTGCTCTGGCTGAAGGCCTTCCCACACTCATCACACTCGTAGGGCCTCTCCCCTGTGTGCACCCGCTGGTGCTGAGTGAGATGCGTACTGCGGCTGAAGGTTTTGCCACATTCTCCGCACTTGTAGGGTTTTTCTCCTGTGTGGATCCTCTGGTGCTGAGTTAGGTGAGTGACCCGGCTGAAGGCCTTCCCACACTCTTTACACTCATGGGGCTTTGCCCCGGTGTGGATGACTTGATGCTGGGCCAAGTGAGTGCTCCGGCTGAAAGCTTTCCCACACTCACTACAGGTGTAGGGTGTCTTACGAGAATGGCTCTTCTGGTGTGTCTTGAGGGCTGAGGGGCTCTGGAACGTTTTCCCACATTCACCACATTTGGAAGACCTCCTCCCTGAGTATATGCGCGGAGACTCTGTCCTATCACCATCTACTGGATCAAATTTCTCTTCCGGTGTCTTCTCTTGTGAGGTGAAATTCGGCCACACACTGGGACTATTACCCAAGGCCTCAGATTCACAGCTGGGCTGGTCAGTGGGAACATCCTTGTGAGGCTCGGAAGTTTTCCCGAAATCCATCTCTTGGGGGACAGACTTTGTCCAGGTGTCCCCCGAGAGTCCTGTCTGCCTCTCTGAGCTGCCCTCAGGTTCACGAGCATCACCAAAGGTGGGTCCCAGGGACATTCCTTCCGTAAGTGTTTCAGGGGCCCTGTCTAATGGCTCTGACTCTTCCGAATCACTCTGCTTGCAGTTTGCCTCTGAGAGTTTGGCTTCTGGGTCCCATCCTGAAACGATCCAAACCACAGTGTCACCACTCTTTCTACACAGGGCTCCCTAACTCAGCCTGGGTCCTGGTCTCACTCTGTAAGGGGAGACACAGTCACTACTGACACATGGCCCTGTTTCCAAAGGAAAGTTTCTCACTTGATGTCCTGGATGACAAAAGGGCAGAGGGCTGTCCTCCCACACCATCGAAAACTGGATCCCAGGTTTCAATCCCTCTCCTCCCCAAAGTCTCATTCTTCAAGGCTGCTGATTTTGGCTCAAGTTCAGAAGGAAGACCCTGACGTTGAACTGAACTGAAAGAGTGAGAGTGAGAGCAAGTAAGCACACACAGGGTTTTGTCTTTGCCGAGTGCCTGCATACTCGCTCCCCCTGGGCAGGGCCCAGCTCTCAGTGCCTTCCCCCTGGACCTAGACAGCCTACTGAGCATTTTCTGCAGGTGCTCAGTAAATACTGGCTGAATGAGGGAGTCGATTCCAAATGCTCACGACTGTGCAATTTTCTATAATAGACTCTACCTTGAGGCCCATTCTTTCTAAATGGCTGTGAAGGCAGAGTATGGTTAAGAGGAAGCTAGAGACTGGGTTGTGTATGAGGCAGTCACATGCCTGAACTGACCTTTGAACTGAACTGATCCTTGAGGGGTGCGCAGGGTACCTGGGGACACTTAACAGCATCATGCACTGGGCGGATACCAGGAAGAGATGGGGAAGGCAAACAGCTGCCGCCTGGGTCCATGGTGGGGCCCCCGCTCTGCCACTAGCCAGCTCCCGCGCCTTGGGCAGTCTTGCTTTTGTCTGGTCCTGCTTCCCCACCTGTACGAGAGGGACCCTCCGCAGCTAGCCTCCCAGGGCTGCTGGTCATTCTTGGGCTCTTGTTACGTGCTAGTCTCCAAGTACAGGGGGTCATTTCCATTGCCTCATTTCAGCTTCAATCTGCTCTCACAAGGACACACTGCAACAACTGCACTTCAACAAGAAAACTGAGGCCCCGTTGAAGGAAGGTCTTGAGTAACTAACTGGTACAAGATGACAGAGTTAGCTAGCGGCCAAGTTGAGATTTCAACTGTAGATCTCAGCTTTCTTCCTCTAAGCCCACAGATGTCCTCCAGCCCCCAGCCTCCCCAGCCACATGCTTGGTCCCACATTCCCCCCTCTTCCTCTATTCTAGAAATATCACACAAGCTGCCTTCCCAGAATTCACTGGTCCATACTGTACCACTGGGCCTTCACCCCCACCATTCCCTCTGCCTGGACTGCCAGCTCCTTTTCCTTGTCTCAGTGCCATACTGCATTTTCTCTGACAACCTCAACCCTGCAGGATGGGGCCATTACCCCCTTTCCCTGTCCCCAAGACCTCTGCCTGGGCACAGGTGATGGGGCCAAGGGAAGGTACATGACTACCCTCTCCAAAAAAGTCAGTTTCTCAAGGAGTTAAAAAAAACAGCCCCAGTTTCCACTGTGTTTAATCTGTGCCAGGCACTGACACTGAGGTAGGTATTATGAATGTGATGCCCATTTATTGACAGGGAAACTGAAAGAAAGTCACATGACCGGGAGGAAGAGGAATAGTGGTTGGACCTACCAAGCCTTGATCATATTTCTGGTCCTCCTACCCACAGCATGCCTCCTCCCTGGTCCTGGCATATACACACTATCTGCTACCATCAGGCCAGGCGAGGCCTGGCCAGGCCCTTCTGGGAGGAGCCTTCACTCCCTGCTCTCGACTGTCCTGCCATCCTCTCTGCATCCTATAGGCCCATCCACACAGATGCTCAGATCTGGGCCAGGATATTTGTGTGGGTCCCCCAGTGCCTATTCCAGCTAAGGGCAAGTCTGACTCAGCCAGATCCCAGAGGGCCAGCAGAGGGAGGAATCGGAGGGGACACATGGAGACACCTGGCATTTCTTTCACCCTCACCCCACCGTCATGGGCTTCCAGCAGCAGCCTGGTTTTCCTTGCTCACATTAGTCTCTGGGATCTGGTCAGCCAAAAGACAAGCACAAGACCCCAACCAGTTCAGTTGGCCGCATCCCAGGAATCTTTTACTGTTCTCCCGGGGAGTTTTCTACACTGGTAATTATAAGCCTGGGTTGCTGAGCCAATTTTATCTCCAATGAGGATAGAAACTACTTAAGAGTAAAGCTAGGGATGCCTGGGTGGCTCAGCTGGTTAAGTGTCTGCCTTCGGCTCGGGTCATGATCTCAAGGCCCTGGGACTGAGTGCCCCATCAGGCTACCTGCTCAGCGATGAGTCTGCTCATCCCTCTTCTCCTGCCCCTCCCTGCCGCTTCTGTGCACTCATTCTCAAAAAAGAGAGATAGAGATAGGGTAGGAAAAGCTAATGTAGGAAAACCCAACTGAGAAACAGAATGAGAGAAAGAGTCCTGATACCATCAATCGAGCTCCTGAATATAGCCACGAAGCCTCCCTACTTTGCTTCAGTCAGTTTGGGCTGGGTTTTTGGTCATTAGCAATCAAAACAGATCTGCTTAGCACAGTGTGTGAGAGTTTGGGTAAGGTACAAAGGTGACAAGGGCATGTGTGAGCGACCCCAAGCCCAAACCCTGCACGCCCATATTCCAGTCCAGGCTCTGTGCCCAGTGTGCTATGAACGGTTACCAGCTGCTCCCCCTCACCTCTGTTGTCGAGGGCCCGAGTCAGACCTTCCACCAGCATGGCAGCCTCCTCACCACTCTTGGGGAACTGGGCACCCACCCAGGACTGGATCTTGGGGGGCAGCGCACCCAGGAACTGCTCCAGCACCAGCAGCTCCAGCATTTGCTCCTTGGAGTGTGCTTCAGGCTGCAGCCACTGGTGGCACAGTTCACGGAGCTGGGCCAGGGCCTCATGTGGGTTGGATGCCTCCTCATAGCAGAAGCGCCGGAAGCGAAGACGTGCAGCCTCAGGGTGGGCGGTGTGGCCAGAGCTAGATTCCTGGATCTCGGAGAGGCTGGCCTCCTCATCCTCCACCTTCACACGTAGGAAGCCTTCCTGTTCCCAGGGCACTGGGCTCAGAGGGCTCTTGGGGATGGCCATCAAGCAGCAGCACAAAAGGGAGGCACAGGATGGCTGAAGTGTTGGAACTGGGTCTGCAGGAATGCCAGAACTTTGTCATCATGTGGACCTTGGGGATCTGCTCATACCTGTAGAGCAGGGCAGATGCAGACTTGAGGCCTGTGAGATGTGATTCTCACAGATTCTCACAGAGACACAGATGCTCAAAATAATCAGACGCTAAGCACCATTCTAAGCGTTTGCATATAGTAATTCATTTAAAATTCACAACAAACTCAGGAGTTGGGAATTTCCTTTCCATTTTATGGATATGAAAACAGATACAGAGGAGATTTGCCCAAAGATTCCCAGATACTGAAGGGATGGGGAGTTGCTGAGCTGTAAACCAAGGCAGCCTGAGCCCAAGGCCGGTCTGCTTACAGTGCTCACCCCAAACAGACCCAGGTCTCCCTCCTATCTCACACACACTCCCCAGGTAGCTACAAGGTCATTCACTCACTTTATTTGCTAATTATTTTATAGCTTCTGAGATGGATACTTACATAATTGACATTCAGCCTTTCTTCCTTTCCTCTTTTCTAATACATATACTTAAGGCTATAAATTTCCTTCTAAACACAGCTTTAGCTGCACACTCATAAGTTTGATGTTGCATTTTCATTATCATTTAATGAGTTCAGAGTATTTTCTAATTTCTGTTGTGGTTTCTTCCTGACCCATGGGTTATTTAGAAATCTGCTCTTTCATTTCCAAACAATTGGGGTTTTCTAGTTGTCTTCTTATTGTTGATTTCCAGATTAAGACTGTTGTGCTCAGGGGCGCCTGGGTGGCTCAGGGGTTAAAGCCTCTGCCTTCGGCTCGGGTGGTGATCTCAGGGTCCTGGGATTGAGCCCCCATCGGGCTCTCTGCTCGGCGGGGAGCCTGCTTCCCCCCCTCTCTCTGCCTGTCTCTCTGCCTACTTGTGATCCCTCTCCTCTCTGTCGAATAAATAAATAAAATCTTAAAAAAAAAAAAAAAAAAAGACTGTTGTGCTCAGAAAACGTGCTTTAGTCAATTTTAATCCTTTGAAATTTGCTAAGACTTGGTTTGTGACCCAGTGTACGGTTAATTTTGGTCAGTGTTCTGCATAAACTTAAAAAATAATGCCAAAAATTAAAAACAGAGCTACCCACACAATCCAGCAATTCCATTTCTGGGCATTTATCTGAAGAAAATGAAAATGCCAACTCGAAAAGATATATTCACCCCTATATTCATTGCAGCATTACTTATAATAGCCAAGATATGGAAGCAACCTAAGTGTCCAACGATAGATGAATGGATAAAGAATATGTGGTATATATATACATATATATTACTCAGCCATAAAAAAGAATAAAATTTTGCTGTTTATGACAACATGGATGGACCCTGAAGGTATTGTACTAAGGGAAAAATATCAGACAGAAAAAGGCAGATAGTATTTGATTTCACTTACATGTGGAATCTAAAAAACAAACACATGGACATACAAAACAAAACTAGATTCATAGATACAGAGAACAGACTGACGGCTGCCAGAGAAGAGGGTTTGGGACTGGGTGAAAGGGATCAAGAGATACAAACTTCCTGGGGCTCCTGGGTGGCTCAGTGGGTTAAAGCCTCTGCCTTCAGCTCAGGTCATGATCTCAGGGTCCTGGGATTGAGTCCCACGTCGGGCTCTCTGCTCAGTGGGGAGCCTGCTTCCCCCCCCTCTCTACTGCCTCTCTGCCTACTTGTGATCTCTCTCCTCTCTGTCAAATAAATAAAATCTTTAAAAAAAGAAAAAAAAGAGAGATACAAAGTTCCAGTTATAAAATAAATAGGTTATGGGGATGTAATGTATAATACACAGAATACAGATAATGATATTGTATTAACTTTGTATAGTAAGAAATGGTAACTAGATTTATTGTGATCATTTTACACTGTATGTGAATTCTGAATCACTGCTGTACAGCAGAAACCAATATAATATTGTACATTAATTATACTTCAATTTAAAAAATGCAAAGCCTTCCTGGATAAATGATGGAAGATAGAGTAGATAAACAACTTCATCAAAATTAAAAACTTTCATGATTCGAAGGCTACCAACAAGAAAGCAAAAAGACAACCCATAAAATGGCAGGAAATATTTGCAAATTATATCTGATAAGGAACCTGTATCTAAACAATTCCATAATAAAAAGACAAATAATCCAGTTAAATGGGCAAAGGTTCTGACCAGACAGTTCTTGAAAGACGATATACAAATGGCCAATAGGCAACATGAAAAGATGCTCAACCAGAGAAATGCGAATCAAACCCCCAATGAGATAGCACTTTACACCTGCTAAGATGCCTAAAATAAAGAGATAACAAATGTTGGTTGGCACTTGAGCCATGGCCTCGGGCACGAGGAGAAGCAAACGTTAGTAAAATAAGACCCCAATCCTGAAACCTTTCTGTGGCAGCTGGCAACTTCTGGCAAAACTGTGTTCGAGGCCCTAGAAGCTCATTTGGGCCTCTGCTCACCTAGTCCTTGCCATCATCCCCAATCCCCATCTTGTCAGCCTTTGTCCCTGTTACTCTCCTGTTCCACAATCTCTCTCTGCGCCGATTTTCTCCTAGTCCTCCAGACTGCACTTTACCTGCCGTCTCCTCCAAGAGCTGTCCAAGAACTTGGGGACACGCTAAGTGTCCTTCTGAGTGCCCGGGTCTCTCTCCTCCCCGTGTTGCCCCAGAGAGACTGGGCACGTGCCTAGTAAACAGGGGCTGGGCAAATGGAGGGACCAGGAAAGGCTGAGCACGGTCACCCACAGGTGCGGGGAATGACTGTCCAGGGGAGGGGGAGCAGGGATGGCGGGGACGACAACACGTGCAGCAGGATCCCAACCCCCCCCCTTCTGCACAGCTGGAGCTCCCGTTCCGGAAGATCCCTGACGACAGTCCCTGAGACGCGCGAACGCGGCCCTGCCGCAGCCCGTCGCCCTCCACGCTGGCCTCACGTCAGGTCAGGGCCCGCGGTCCGCGAGCGTCTAAGCAGCCAAGAGAGCGGTCGTCCCGCCAGCCGGCACCTACCTCGGGGGCTTGCTGCGAGGTTACCCAAGGCGATCCGTGACACACGTCCGGCACAGGCCCGGCACACGGCAAGCAGGCTGCCGCCTCCGCAGGCCCCCGCAGGCGCCGGGGGACACATCCACGAAGCGCGACGGGTGGTGGCCGGCCACGCCAGCTGCGGACACGGCAAAGCACGAAGCCTCGGTCACACACTCGGTGAACTCTCTGCAGATCGCCCACGGGTCGGCGGGCGACAGAGCGGCCGCACGGCCACACGCGCACACCCGGCCTCGGGCAGTGTCGGCCACACCGCCCCCCACGCAGGCCCGCGCAGCTCTCCGTCAGTCAGTCAGCGCAGGCCCCGCAGGTCGGCCGCCGCCCGCGCTCCCGTCCCTCCCTCCTCACGACGCCGCTCCCGAAGCGCAAGCCCCACCTTCGTCAGCCACACCACAGCAAGCCGTCCGTCGGGAGCGCACGCCCGCGCCGTGGCCGCTGCGGAGGCCGCTCTCGGGCTGCAGCCCCGTCAGCGGGTCCCACGCTCCGTCAGGGAGTTCCGCGCTCGGCTGGGGCGGCCGTCGGGCGGCCCTCCAGGCGCGCCGCTCGCGGTCGGCGCCTCGGTCCCCGCCGGCGGGCCTGTCCCGCACGCCCCGCACAGGCCGCTGGCTGCTTCGGGGCCTGGAGCGTCGCTCTCCCGCCGCGGCCCCCGCGGACCGCGCCCAGACCCACCTCACCCGCGCGGCGCCGGCCACTTCCGGGCGCTCGCTCGGAGGCGCCCGCCCGTCGGGACCACGACTCCCAGAATGCGCCGCGCTGCCCTGCAGGCGCGCCCGCTCGTCGGGACCGCGACTCCCAGAATGCGCCGCGCTGCCCTGCAGGCGACCCCGCTCGCCGGGACCACAACTCTCGGAGGCCTGGCGTCTGAAGCTCCACGGCCCGCACGCCGCCCGCCCGTCCTCCTGGATTACAATCCCCAGAAGGCCCCGCGTCCCCTAAGGCACGCCGGTAGTTGTAGTCTGGGCGGGCCGTGGGCAGAAGGCGGGCCCACTGCGGGGTTGTGGTGGCCGTGAGTGGAGCATTGGGCCAGGGGCTGTGCGGGCGGCGGAAGCGTGCGTGGTGCGTGGGGGTGAGGGGTGACGGTGTCGGTGTGAAGGGGGTCATCGTGTGTAGCGTGTGTTGTTTTTTGGGACCACACACAGGTGATCCCACCTGCTTATCCTGTGTGACTGTAGGTGCCCCAGAGGCTGGGTTGAGTGTGTCATTCTCTATGACCACGTGTGTGTGTGTGTGACCTCTGTGTTAGCATATGTGACAATCCTGCAGCACCGTGTGGCTGTCCATTGTGTGAGCGTGGTGGTACCCAGGAGGGCCCGATACAGCGGGACGGTGCCATGCCATGTAGGATTGCTGTGTGTTGCTGTGGGGACTGTGACTGTGACCATGGATGTGATAGTGTGGATGCCTGGATGTGTGATTGTACGTGAGAACATGTCCCCTGTGTGTGCGTGTGGCTGTGAGAGAGTTCGAGCAGGAGACTCCAGCTGAGGGCCGAGGACAGGGAGGGTGGTGGCCCAGCCTGTGTACGGGTGAGGCTTTGAGGTTGGCCTGGCCCATGCTTGTTGAGCCCAGCCTGTGATCATGTTCCCTCCGGCTCGTCAGACCTTTGCCTGCCTCCAGAATGAGCACCTTGTACCTTCCACAGATACGTACTGAGCAGTAAGGCCAGCGCCATCCCAGATGAGACGCTGCAGTGAAGACGACAGGCACCTCCTGCCACTATGGGGCTGTTATTGCTGTGAAGGCAGACGGTTGTCAAAGATATAAAAACTGTTTCTGAGGAGTTGGCATCTCAACTGAGTTGAATAGAGGGAAGAGACAGAATGTTTCAGTAGATGGAATGCAAATCCCAAGATCCTGAGGTGGGTACAGGCAAGGAGGACCAGCTGGAGTGGATCGAGGGAAGAAGACAGCAGAGGATAGGGACGGAATCGGGATGCCCGTGGGGGCAGATGGTGCAGGGCTTATGGGCCATGTGTGTCTAACCTGAGAGGTGTGAGCCACGGGAAGACTTTGGCCAGAGGACTGTGCGGTGACTTAGCTCTTTGTAGGATTCCTATGGCTGTTATAGGGGAAGACTGGGGTGAGGGTAGAGGCAGGGAGACCTAGGAGGTGAATGCTGCTGGAATCCCGGGGAGCAGGGTAGGTCAGATCGGGATGGTAGAGGTGTTACTAAGTGGTCAGGTATTGGTCTGTTTTGAAGATGGAGCAGACAGGCTTGATGGGTTGAAGTGCAGCATCCAAGGGGAGAGCAAGGCTGGCCCAGGAGCCTGAGAGTGTATTAGTTTGCTATCGCTGCCACACTAAATACTGGGTGGCTCGAACAGCAGACACTTATTTTCTCACAGTTCTGGAAGCTGGAAGTCCAGGATCAGAGTGTTGGCAGGGTTGGTTTCTCCTGAGGCTTCTCTCCTTGGTTTGTAGACGGCCACGTTCCTGTTCTGTCCTCACACGGCCTCTCCTCATTAGCACACCCCTGGTGTCTCTCCCTCCCAGTCACTGGATTAGGGCCCACCCATATGACTTCGTTTAATGTTAGTTATCTCTTCAAAGGTCCTATCTCCAAATACAGTCACATTCTGGGATATACCGGGGTTAGGTTAGGGTGTCAACATGTGAATTTGGGTGGGACACAGTTCAGCCTGTAATGGGACAAAGGGGCATTGGTATGAGTGTAGGGATACTTCCTGGGAGGCTTCTGAGGGCAGGGGAGAGAGGCCAGAGGAGACCCAGGTGCCAGGGAGTAACGAGCCTGGATTGACAGTAGGTGTGGGGTGACCTGGAGAGTCGATGGAAGCTTCCCTCAGGGCCTTCCTCTCTGTCCAGATTGGGAGTCTGTCTGTTAGAGCAGAGAGGGGTCCTGCCCTTTCTGTGACCTGAGGCCAGGGCATCCTTGGTGCTTGGTACAGGTCGGAGCCCCAGGAAGAGTTGCTGAAGAATGAATGAATGAATGAATGAATGAATGAATGAATGAATGAGTGAGTGAATGAATGGCACACTGACAACATTCCCTTGCTTGAAGCTGCTTAACTGGATTCTCTCTCTTTCCTTCCCCACTGTGGCCCTTCCACTCCACCCCCCAGACTTTGGGAGATACTTTTTATGCTTATTCTCTGATTACTGGGCACTGCAGTGCTCTAGGCCTCTGGGCTTTCCTGAATAGACTCTCCTCTCTTCCTCTCTCTTTCTCATCTTCTCCCCACAGTTCAAATCCCATCTTTTTCATGAAGTATTCACTTTAATTTGGCAGTTATATCAGTTAACTATTGCTCTGTAATGAATAGTTACAACAGTTCAGTGACCGACAGCAGTAAGCACTGATTTCTCTCAGGAGTCCAAGATTTGTCTAATCTGGTCTGGGCTTGGCCCCAGGCTATAGGTTGGGTCCATCTCTGCTGCATTTGTCTTGCAGGGCTCATGGGGCAAGTTTGTCTCCCGGTGATGGCGGAGATGCCTGCAGGCTTGAGGCCTGGGCTCAGAACTAACATACTAGCAGTTCCATTCAGATTCTATTGGCCAAAGCAAGTCACACGGCCACACTCAAAGTCAAGGAAGTCGAACAAGTTTCTTGTACCCAAGAAAGTCGCTGCCTTTCGTAAGAACCACAAATATGGCCAAGGGTGTGTACACAAGGAGAGGTGAAGAACTCAGCCAGTAATTCTATCCACTTCATCAATCCTTTGGGTTTTTTCAGCCTAGAAAGTCAACAAAGTTAACATTTGTGATCTTGGTTTCTTTCAGATCAAGGAAGGTGACCACAGAGCGTATTCAAAGACCTGCTGCAGTTCACCATGGGGGTAACAATGGTGGTCATCAGAAAAGAGAAATCATGGGGCTCTCTGTCCTTCAAAGACACTGATGCTCCTGATGCTCTCTGAACTAGAACAGAGATCTTATCTAGTAGCCTTTTCCAGGTAAGATTTTAAGCAACTGTCATTCCCCAACATGGAAACTCCTAGTGTGGGGAGAAGTTATAGGCAGTAAAGTTGAGAGGAGTGGGGATGCCTGGGTGGCTCAGTTGCTTAAGTGTCTGCCTTCGGCTCAGGTCATGATCCCAGGGTCCTGGGATCGAGTCCCACATCGGGCTCCTTGCTCAGCGGGGAGCCTGTTTCTCCTTCTACGTGCTGCTCCCCCTGCTTGTGCTCTCTCTGACAAATAAATAAATAAAATCCTAAAAAAAAAGTTTTGAGGAGTGTCAGGATACCTTCCAGCCCTATGAGCAAGAGAGCGTTGCTGTGGAAAAGAAACCACCCATGTTAGGTGCACATGGAGGAAGCTTGAGCAGGTTCCAGAACCAGCTGTGTCATAGGCGGCCTATGTGGCCAGGAACCCCTGCAGGTGCAGCTTGTATTGGAAGAGTTTCAGGCAGCACTTGGCCCTCCCTGTGTGTGAGAGGACTCACACTGGGGAAAAGTCCTATTCGTGTAGCACCTGTGGGAAAGTCTTTCGGTGCCGGTCTAACCTCATTGATCACCAGAGGATCCATACTGAACTGAAACCTTATGAATGCCATGAGTGTAGAGAAGTCTTCCTTTCCTGGTATACAGGGTACTAAAAAGTACCGCAGAGGACCCACACCAGAGGAGAGTGGTACGAATGCAAGTAGTGTGGCAAAGCCTTTTCAGGGAGCTCAGACCTGCAGGAGAGCCCTGGCGGCCATGCTCTCTCCACGCCCCATGTTACCTCCCATCGTCCCGAAGGCCTGAGGCATCTCCTCTCCCGCATCTTACACCTCCTAGACTGTCACTGCTTCCCTCCCCATTGCCAGAGTTTGCCCTTTTACCTGCTCCTCTTTCCATATTCTTTTCCCTTTAAAAATTAACTCCTTTCTTTTTAAACTATAGTTCACATACCTCAAGTTCACTCTTCTAAAGTGTGCAGTTCATTTTTTAATATATTCACAAGGTTGTGCAAAGACCACCACTGTCTAATTCCAGAAGGCTTTCTTCACCCCCATTAGCAGTCACTCTCTGTACCCCCTGCCCCCAGCCTCTGAAAGCCATCCATCTGCTTTCTGCCTCCATGGATTTGCCTGCACTGATATTTTGTGTACGTGACCCCTTCTCGTTTTCTAACCACTGGTAGACACAACACTGGGGCCCTAATCCAAGGAATCCTATGCTTTTTCCCCACAAGACCCATCTCACCTGTCAAGCACTGAACTGGGCTTCGGCCTGTGGGTGGCACTGGTTGCCCTCATCTCCTTGGGTCGTCTTGGCCTCCTTTGTGGTCTTCTGCCTTTTGTTGTCAAAGGAACAACCCCAAGCTGCTCACCCCCAGTAACCGTAACAACAGACCGCATCTTTACTGGGCCCCTTTTGTGCACCAGGCACTCACTGGGCAGCGTCAGTTAATCCAGTTTCCCGGCTCTGCTGTGACCATGTTTCTGCACCACCGAAGGCTTTGCCTCTGGCCGCTTCCGCTTTCGGGCTCTCAGCCCTGCCTTCTCTGCCCAACCCGGCTTCACATCACTGGTGCTTCCCGGCCTCCAAGCAGAACTTGGTTTTCCATCCACCTACGGGGGAAAAGAGCCCCACATTTTTCCCGAGTTCTCTTTCATCACTTCTGTGAGCCACCGTCCTGCTCCAGCCCCCCCCCCCGGTCCCCCCTCCCGCTGCCCCCCGGGTACAACTGGCTCTGCTCCACTGGTCTGGTTTGTGTCTGGAGACTGTATTGGTTTCCTATTGCTGCTCTAACATATTACCACAAACATAGTGGCTTATAACAACAAAGACCTTTCTGGAAGTCAGAAGTCCAAAATGGGTCTCATGGGGCTAAAATCGCCCTGGTGGCAGGGCCGGTTCCTTCTAGA
>CM053620.1:44835600-44907191 GCA_028646535.1 Procyon lotor | reverse complement strand
GCTGCCCCCCGGGTACAACTGGCTCTGCTCCACTGGTCTGGTTTGTGTCTGGAGACTGTATTGGTTTCCTATTGCTGCTCTAACATATTACCACAAACATAGTGGCTTATAACAACAAAGACCTTTCTGGAAGTCAGAAGTCCAAAATGGGTCTCATGGGGCTAAAATCGCCCTGGTGGCAGGGCCGGTTCCTTCTAGAGGCTCCAGGGGAAAAGCTATTTCCTTGCCTCTTCCACATTCGTTGTTTGCTGTCTGCGTCAATGTTGTCTCATTTCCTTCCCTGACCCTGACCCCCTCTGCCTTTCTCTGTCACTTAAAAGGACACTTGTGATGCTATTGGATCCACCCGGTGACCCAGGATACTCTTCCCCCATCTGCAGGTTCTCTTTTGCCATGTAAGGGATCATATTCACAGGTTCTGGGGATTACAGTGCGGGGGGAGGAGGCATTATTCTGCCCACCACAGATCCAGATTCCACTGGTCTGGGGGTCGGCCTGGGCATCCAGATTTTTACCCAGGTGATTCTCATGTGCGGGCACGGCTGGGAAGCACTGGCTAAGGAGCAGGGTGATGCAATGGGAAGTGTAGTCTACAGAGCGGGATGCAGCGGGTCTCAGTCCCCAGTTGTGCTTCTTACTCTCTCCTGCTCAGGCAGATGATTTTACTTCCTGGGGTCTCTACTTTCTCCATAGCATGGAGATAATAAACCTGACCTTGTAATGTGGAGAACTGGGGATAAGAAACTTCCACCTCGGGGCGCCTGGGTGGCTCAGTCATTAAGTGTCTGCCTTCGGCTCAGGTCATGATCTCAGGGTCCTGGGATCTGGCCCCGCATTAGGCACCCTGCTCAGCTTTAAAAAAAAAAAAAAGAAATGGGCAAAGAACTTGAAGACTGGCGCTGTGGGAAAAGCGAATCGCCGCAGGGACATTCTGTGGGCACCACCCTGCTCCTGTGTGGTGCTGTGCCAGCCTCTGTCCTGACCATCAGATGCCAGAAGAGCTCAGTGTTTCACACCTGCAGAGCCATGTCCCTCCACCTGCCGCCGCCCTCTCCCCTCGTGGGGCCGTTCGTGCCAGCTGTCGGCGCCGCTTCTTTCTCACGGCCCGAGCCCAGCCAGTCTGGGACCGTCACTGACCTGCCTCAGGCGGAAGCTGCTTCCTGGTGGAACGACGCTCACACTGGACATTCTCTCTCCAAGTCAGCATGTCAAATCCTTGCAGGGAGGGGGTCACCATCCCCATTTCACAGACAAGGAGCATGAGGCAGGGAGTAAAGACCCAGGGTGCCTTTGGGTTGTGCTGGACTTCAAATCCACGGAGCTGGATTTAGCTGGTTCTTGGGCCCAACCACCCTTCGGGAAGGAAGCAGACTCTGCTGAGGACTGGCATTGTCACATCCCCCCTCATCCCTCCACCTTGCTGCCAGGACACGGTCCCTGTTTTTACGGAGGCTGAGTGGGTGGCAAGCCCGCCCATCTGTGCCGGGGGTGCCTCCGAGACTCAGCAGCTGCCCGGGCCTTCCTGCCTCTCAGCCTGGTCCCTGCGGCTCTCGTGGGATGCTCTCCTGAAGGTACAGCCCCTGATGCCGTCTTGTCCCTACAAAACCAGGCTGTCTCTCCTTCCGAGAAAACCCTGTCTCCAGTTGGCTGGTGCCTCTTCTCTCCTGGGTGCTGCAGTCGGAGCCGGGTGAGGAGCTGTCACTGGTCACCAGCTGTGCTGGGTCACTGTGCACAAAAAGTAGAACTCAGTAGACCTGGGGTGTCCAAACTCCACATTACAAAGAATGGATTGGCCCTTGAGATTGGCTCCTGAGAGACCCTGATTCAGCCAGTGAGGGGGTTCCCTGGAGCTGATGCTGAGGACAGGAGACCAAAACAAACAGGGACGACTGGAAATGAACCCAGAAAGAAGGGTTATGGGGTGAGTGCAGGGGCTTCAAGGCCAGACCAATCCTGATGGCCTCAGAGAACCCGAATGAAGCCGTGCGGGAAAGTGAAAGGCTCACACCTGTGACGGAACGAAGGCACGGCTCCAGCAGGCATGTAACCAACATCTAGACTGAGCAATGGCTTCCCAGCTCCTACTTTTTGCCTTTACCTAAGTCAGCCGATGGTTCAGCCTGCTTCTTCAGGTGAAACCCAATCACCCCGCCATTTCCCAGTCTCAAGAGAACATTAAATTCTAGAGCTGCCTCCTGGGGCACCTGGGTGGCTCAGTGGGTTAAAGCCTCTGCCTTCGGCTCAGGTCATGATCTCAGGGTCCTGGGATCGAGCTCTCTGCTCGGCAGGGAGCCTGCTTCCCCCTCTCTCTGCCTGCCTCTCTGCCTACTTGTGATCTCTCTTTGCCTGTCAAATAAGTAAGTAAAATCTTAAAAAAAAAAAAAAATTTTTTTTTCCTTAGCTTTTCCTGTAAGCTGCCTCCTTCCAGGAAATACTCCTTGCGTTTGCTGAAAGGGATGGAGGGGCTGTTGCCACTCTGTCCCCATCTGCTAACTCTATTTTTATCCTGAAAAGTGAGTGGCTTCTAGCTGAGGGCCTCAGGCAAATGGTTAACCTCTCAAAATCTCAGTTCTTGGGGCACCTGGGTGGCTCAGTCGGTTATGCGTCTGACTCCTGGTTTCAGCTCACATCATGGTCTCAGGGTCGTAAGATCAGGCCCTGTGTCAGGCTTCATGCTGAGCTCAGAGTCTGCTTGGGATTCTCTCTCTTCTACCCTCTCCCTCCTCAAATAAGTAGGTCTTAAAACAGATGACAACAAAAACAAAAAAAAACCCTCAGTTCCTTGTCTATAAAGTGGGGATAAAAATATCTGCATCCTAGGGTGCTGAGGGAACAATGTAGTGCTTACCAAGTGCTATGGTCTTTTTTCTTTTTTTTTTAAAGATTTTATTTATTTGACAGAACGAAACACAGCAAGAGAGGGAACACAAGCAGAGGGAATGGCAGTGGGAGAAGCGGGCTTCCTGCCGAGCAGGGAGCCCGATGTGGGGCTCGATCCCAGGACCCTGGGATCATGACCTGGGCCGAAGGCAGACGCTTAACGACTGAGCCACCCAGGCACCCCCCAAGTGCTATGGTCTTACATGAACATCACTGGCTCAACTGATTATGAGAAGACCTCGTGTTGAGGCTCATGAGGGACACACAATGCCTTTTTTAAAGACTGCAACTTTGGGCGCCTGGGTGGCTCAGTCATTAAGTGTCTGCCTTTGGCTCAGGTCATGATCCCAGGGTCCTGGGACTGAGTCCCACATTGGGCTCCCTGCTATTCCCCCATCTGCTCCCCCTGCTTGTGCTCTGTCAAATTAAATTAAATTAAATTAAATTAAATTAAATTAAATTAAAAAATAAAATAAAATAAATAAAAAAATAAAATAAAATAAAATACCACGACTTTGTGATATACCACATTTCAGCATTAAAAACAGAGGAACAAAACAAAACCATATGGCCTGAGTTAATAAAAGGCACAAATGAAAAAGCTTCTTCTTCTTCTTCTTCTTCATTATTTACTTATCCATTTGAGAGACAGAGCTCGTGTACTCTCTCTAAAATGGATAAAAGCTCAAATGACTGAGCTACTCAGGTGCCCTTAAAAAGCATCTAAGTTTCGTGGTTTTGTTTTTTAATTTCATTTTTGCCTTGGCAAAACTGAAATGAACTCTGTCCCAGCCTGCTGAGAAGACTGTCCACACCCGTGGAGCTCTCCCACCACCTGGTGGACATCCGTCGGAACCTGCATGATGGAACGTGCGGGGGGCTGTGCTCCCCGTGAAGGCTCCCTCTGGCTTTCTCCCCCAATCGGGTGACGCTGCAGAGAGAAGTGTGTGAAGGGCAAGGGAGCTGCTCTGCACTGGCCTGGTGCCCCTGACACTCCCAGGGCCCTCCGCCCACGAGGAGCCACACCAAGGACAGACAGGCCTCTGCCATGGTCGGCACGCCCCCAGGTCACTGATGGATGAGAACCAAACAGCTGCCGAGGGTTTTCTGATCCTCGCTGCTCTCACATGGGGTCCCCTGGGCAGGAATTTTCCGATGCCGGGCCAGAGATCTGCTCTGGCTGAAGACTTTCTCACATTTGTGACAAAGGGCTTCTGGCCAGCATGAAGCCTCCGATACAGAATGCGGGCTGCAGGCTCGCGGAAGGTCTTGCGGCACAGGCTGCATACGAAGGGCTTGGCGCCCGCGTGGATGCGCTGGTGCTGCATGAGGTGTGAACCGCGGCTTGAAGGCTTTGCTGCACACACTGCGCACGGAGGGCTGGTCCCCTGTGTGCAGCCGGTAGTGCTCGGTGAGGTGCGACGTCTGCACGGAAGCCTTGCCGAACCCGCTGCACTCGTAGGGCTTCTCTCTGTGTGTGTCCTCAGGTGGAGGGTGAGGGAGGAGCTGTGCACGAAGGCCCTTCCACAGTCGCCACACGTAAGGCCTGTCCCCCGTGGGGGTCCTGTGGTGGACCCGGGGGGGCTGAGGAGTCGGCAAAGGCTCTGCCGCGCTCACAGCAGGCGAAGGGCTTCTCCCCAGTGTGGCCTCGCTGGTGCCGCATGAGGGGCGTGCTCCCCGCACTCCCCACAGCTGTAGGGCTTCTCACCCGTGTGCACCCGCTGGTGATTAACAAGGGACAAGTTCTTGCTGAAGGCCCGGCCACAATCCCGGCACGCGTATGGCTTCTTGCCAGTGTGCGTTCTCTGGTGCTGAACGAGCTGTGTGCTCTGTCCGACGGCCTTCCCACACTCCTCGCACATGCAGAGCTTCTGCTTGTTGGAATCTGCTGAGAGCCCACGAGGCGTGTATTCTCCCCACAAAGGCATCTCCCCACCCACCGCACACCGGCGTGTCCCCCGCAGTGTGAGCTCCCTGTGGTGACTGAGGTCTGGAAAAGAGCTGAGGGCTTCCAGACACACACTCTCTTCTTGGCAGGGGTGCCCTTGCTCTAGGACTGAAAGGCTGGTGAGGCCCTTTTTGCCAACGCGGCTCGTGGGAGCTTGAGCCCTTGGAGGACTGGCCTGATGCTCAGTGAGGACTGGGGGCCCGGAGGAGTTCCTGCAAGGCTCCACTCTGGGCTCCTCTTCCCCTGGTTGAGTGTCACTGCTTGGCATTATCTCTCTGCCACCTGGCCTTCATGCTCTGCGACTTCTTTCTGGATGGTGTGCCAGAAACCCTACCCTACCCTGTGAGTCCGTCCTCCGTCCCTGAGGCAGAGCCCCTTTCTCTAGAGGCAGACATGCAGCTCAGGGCCCAGGCTCTGAGTCTGAAGAATAAGCAAAGAGACATGCTCAAGCCCTAACCTGACTGTGCACTGCCAGTCTGAGGGGGACGGACAGAACCTCAGCAATCGGACTGGGACAACACAGACCTGCGGCTTTCAGTGCCATTCCTGCAGCTGGGGACAGAAGAGTGAAGGGATCACGTCCAGAGTCACTGCAGGCTTGGTGACTCTCTGGGACCTACAGGACCTGACAAAGAACCACAGTGTGGCTGTGACTGATTAGAGCAAAAGGACACTTGGGCAAAATCCGCAACAGGAAAAGGTGCAGGGGCAGAGCCCTCTCCCAGTGGAGCCACACCACGTGCATCAAACCTCTCTGGTGCCGGATCCGGACACAGGAAGTGTAGTCTACGGTTTGTTAGAGACTCCGTGCCCAGGGTTTCACTGGGGGCTCGCCACGTATGCGCCCAGTATGCAGCATCTACCAAAATCTCACACTTCCAGAAGGAACGCAGGAATTCAGTATACACCACACTGTCTGGACAAGCGGTTTGGGTGCAGTGAGCCACTCGTATCATTCAAGGCATGGTGGGAATCCTCCCACGACCCCTGTTCCCAGACAGCAGCCAAAGGCCAACCCTGCACCAGGCCTTTCCAAGAACGGTGGCCACAGGCCCCGCTGTGAAGCCTCCTCTGCAGGGTGGGGAAGCCAAGTGGCAGAATGGAACACACAAAGTGTCAGCTGCCACGGGGGGTGTTTTACAACCACACTCTTTCCGCAGCAGGGCCTGGACGACGGAATGGAAAACACACTGAAACAGAAACCCGGACGTGAGTGTTCGTAGAGCACTATTCCCGGAGGTCAGAAGCCAGACACAAAAAACCACATACGGTATGACCTGTATCTATATGAAGAATAATACAAATACATTCATATAAACTTCATTTCTATGAAAGGTCAGAACAGGCAAATCACTGAGACAGGAGGCGGATGAGTGGCTCTCGGGTCTGGGGAAGTAACGCTAACTGACCTGCCGGTTCGTCTGGCCGGCGTAGGCCGCACCTCCTTGGCCCCAAGAGGAAGAGCACACAGATCTGAAGCGTGGTGACCGCAGTTACAGTACTGTATGCATACTTCAAATCTCCTAAAGGACCTGACTGTAAGCGTTCTCACCCCAGAAAAAACATCACAACTATGTGAGGTGATGGATATATAAATTAGCTTGACAGTGGCAATCATTTCATAATGTATATGCATATCAAACAATGCTGTACACATTAAATATATACACTTATCTGTCAATGATACCTCAAAAAAAGTGGGGGGGAGGAAGGTTAATTTTAAAAACCACCTTATCTGATAGACCCTTACTTCACTCACCTGGACCTCTTGGGACATCTCTCTCCATAGTCCACGGGTCTTCCCGCTGCTTCAGCTTGGAGATCACATCTGCTTTGTAATCGAGAAGTCCTGCTCGTATTTAGAAAGTAGGAGGGAAATGTTGATGCTGTTGCCACAAGCCAGCCAGACCCCAACAGGCCCAATAGGGTAGTGTGTGTGCCCCAGGCATGGGAGAGGTCTTTCTCTGGTGACATGGGATGGGGGGTCCACTCTGCAGAGAAGGGACCCAACTGGGGGACACAGGTCAGAGCAAGGACATACCTGGGTGTGGGTTACTGGGACATACCTGGGTGTGGGTTACTGGGAACACACATGTACGTGTGAGCACACATGGAAACACATACAGGACATGGATGAAGAGGTGACAGGAAGGCCTCACCCAGGGACAGCAAGTTGCTGTAGTTCCTCAGCATCACGTCACGGTGCCGCATCCTCTGTGTGGGTCCCAGGAGCCCCCATTCCTCCTGTGTGAAGTCTGTGGCCATGTCCTTAAATGTCACTGGCTTCTGAAACATCCCACATGTGTTGGCTCAGCCATGGACCCTGTCTGAGCAGGGCCAGCCCCATGGGAAACAGCAGGATGTGAATGTTCTGGGAAACGTCCACTTGTCATGGGGGGAGGGGTGCGCTCACGCTCTGAGTGGCGTTGTTATCACCTTGACCCTGGGTGCTGCGGTCCCACCTAAATGATTGTGTCTTCTCCAAATTCCTGTTAAAGCTTTACTCCTCGGGATGAAGGTAATGAGAAGTGGGGCCCTCGGGGGAGGATTAGGTTCAGATGGGGTCATGAGGACGGGGCCCCACGTTGGGACTAGTGCCCTCATATGAAGAAGGAGAAACCAAAGCATGTGTGCTCTCATCTCCCTCCCTCCCCAGTGCGTGAGGACACAGACAGAAGGCAGCTCATCGGCAAGCCAGGAAGACAGCTCTCACCGGAACCCAGCCCTGCGGACCCTCATCGTACACTTCTAGTCTCCAAAACTGTGAGGAATAAATTTGTTGATTAAGTCACACATCTCCTGGTATTTTGCTCTAGGAGCCTGAGCGGATTCAGACACAGTGATTCCCCATCACTTTGCAAAGTGACACTACCAGACCCATTTTACAGGAAGGAAACTGAGGCATCAAGGGGTAAGATGCTTGCTTCAGTTGAGCTTTTCCATGAAAGCACCCCCACTCTTGTCCCCATCCATAACCATCCAAGATAATGAGACCTGTGGAGAAGGCTGTGTACACATAGACATATGGGGTGACCCACACGCCCCAGAATTAGTCTGGGGATGTGACACCCTACCTGGATTCTCATAAAGGGGTCTACACAGCAACCATGGGTCCACAGTGACCCAAAGGATGAGAAATACTTGGAGTAGGAAGCCCTGGACCCACAGCTCCACTGCATGTCACTAACTGGCCATATCCCTGCTCTGGGCCTACTTCTTCCTGGGTACAAAAAGGACAGACTCCCGGGAGGACGGATGGCATTAAGTCTTAAAAAGTCTTTGTGAAATGAAACATAACATAGAAGCACTGCATGGTGTCCTTGCTGCCAGAAGCCACACCACCTTTACATCCTCCATCCCATCCTGGCTCCTAATCTGGGCCGGGGGTCACTGAGCTCAGGGCCCCACAGAAAGCAGCCCTCTGATATGATCCTTGGAGGCTAGGCCTCAGACCCCTGCCTCTAAAATGGGGAACTTTCCATGAGCTGAGGCCGAGTCCCGAGGGCAGCCGCAGCTGCCTGTGTTGCAGCTTCATGCCATCCCCAGTGTGCAAACTCCTCAAGGGCTCGCTGTGCAATTCTGGCCAAGTGCCGAAGGCAGAGGCTTTAACCCACTGAGCCACCCAGGCGCCCCTCAAAAAGATATATTTTTAATAGAGGCATGACTGCTCAGTTCAATGAGTTTTGACCAATCCACACACCTGTAATAGCCACTGTCCAGATCAAGCTCTAGAACTTTCTGTGAGGATGGAAATGTTCTGGAGCTGTACTGTCCAATTCATCAGCCATCAGCTCCAAGTGGCTCCCAAATGGTAGAAACACAGGTGGTGTGACTGAGAAACTGGAGGTGTAATTTGAAGTTTAACTGATTTACATTTTAATATTTCCATGTGGCTCTTAGCTACCATTTGGACAGCTCAGCAGTAAGACTTTCAGCACCACGGACAGCTCCCATCAGGCACCCTTTCCAGGCAAGGCCCTCCCCGGCCACAGCGTGACTGCTACTGGGATTTTTGACAGCACACAAGTTGTGCCTATTCTTGAACTTCATGCAAAGTAAATTATATGCTGTGTAGCATTTTGAGGTCTCTGTCCCAAGCTTTCAGGGTTACGGATATCACTGACAGCAGATACCTGTCAGGACGCCTCCACAGGGACTGTTTGGGGACAAAGTGAGATACCAGGTAGGCAAGTGCTCTGAGGGAAAAGCAACAGTCCCAGCTGTCCTGAATTCAAGTCGTGTGAGACTCCCAGGAGTGAAGGGCGGACGTGGGGCCCTGATGTACCAAGTGCCCAGCCCTTCCTCCCAGTGGCATTCCTTGGCTGGAAACAGTGAACGTGGGCGGATAAGTGGAGTCTCAGACCTAGGATCAAATTCACCTTACCACTCTCTGCTGGGTGACCCTGGGTTGCTCAATTCACCTAAGGCCTGGGTCTTCTATCTGTAAAACTGAGTAATAGTATCTTTTGCAGAAGGATGTCTGTTGACTCATTCATTTTTTTTTTTTTTTTTTTTTTTTTTCCTTGGGTTAATTACTTTACTATGAAGACGTGTCCAAACTACTAAAGAATTTCCTGGTTTGTATTAAAACGCACTTCAAAAAGACCATGAAAACAAATATTTAGTTGACAGGCTACAATGGGATTCAGAAAAAGACACAGTGAATATAGACTAAGGTGCAATTTCATGCTGGTGATTTTTCTTTTTTGAAACGTAAGCCACTAATTTTTTAAGAAAAAAATTTTAAACCAAAGGTTGCATATTAATATTACACACAAACTGAAACATGTGACTTTTAGCACAGTGTATACATGCTTACATAAAACTCAAATATTTACACATTTAAAACAATTTCCATTTAACATATGAAAGTTCTGAAATACATAAAAGCATTAATATTTTCTATAAAACTACAATTAGAACATCAATTTGCTACAAGCATATAAAACATCAAGGGCTTTCTTGGAGTTTCAAGTTTCCTCTTTAAAACAAGATCTTGCTTGCATATATAATCTTTCTCCAATAATCAGTAAGGACTTTTTTTTCCCAAGAGATTATTTTCCAGATACATTATAAGCTCAAGAAAACGGACCCAACAATTATGCAATATAATTATGTCATAACAACTTAATTGCACATAATGCTTTAAAGTAGGTTTGGATGACGTTCTCGAACACTTTGGTATATGTTCTTCAGGGACTTCTATTAGAAATAACAGGAATTTTAAGTCCCCTCAATCCCCGTTTTGCTTTAAAAATGGACAAGTCTTTGGTTCAAGTTCTACATTTTGGGCATTTATGATTAATAAAAATGGTCCCCAAACCAATAAATGGTGCGGATGTATTATCAGTTCACAAGACTTCATTTAACTTGTTTCTGATGAAGTGGAAGGCTAAAGATATCCATTTATCATAACATGTCATTGATAGTTTCAATCTTCCATTTATAAGCAGAGAAATCAATAGGTGAGTCAATATTTCTCTGCTCATTTTGTGTTATAATCTCAACTGTACAGTAATTTGCAGTAACTAGAGATACTGTTCCACAGTATATGTGATTATGATCGGAAAGATGAGTAGCATTAAATTTAGAGTTAGCTTACCGAGAATGTCAATATTAGACTGTACGGTAATTCTGCATTAACTATAGTAGGTTGTCAGGTAATACTTATTTAAAAACCCCATACCATTCCATTTACAAGAGAAATTGTTGCAAATGTATAAAACAGCAGATATACAAGGAGAACACCAAACATACTTTATTAGCACAAAAAAGCAGCCATAACAAGGCACAGCAAGCAGAAACGTACATTAGCAGTGTTGACTCATTCATTTAACAAATACTCCATGGATTGTGCATCACATCATGAAATTTATAGTCTGTGATGAATGGGAACAAGTATGAAGTCTTTGAACGTGGTTAAATGCTAAAAAAACAAAAAACCAAAAACCATAATGTACATGTGTGTGGCACCTATTTTGAATCAAGTGGCCAGAGAGGGCCTCTGAGGTAATATCTAAGCTTAAATGCTATTCAGTGGCCAGGGGGCTGGGCAAAGGGAGAGCTGTAGAGTGAGGCCTGGAAACAGGCAGGAATCAGGTCATGCAGGGCCCAGAAGGCATGGGAAGAAGTGTGGATTTGGTCACATCAGGGGTTAGCAAGGTCAGCCCCACTGCCTATTTCTGTACAGACTGTGAGCTAAGAAGAGTTTTTCCATTTTTAAGTGGTGGGAAGGAAAAATCATCAGAAGATTAATGTTACATGAAATTCAGATTTTAGGGGCACCTGGGTGGCTCAGTCGTTAAGCGTCTGCCTTTGGCTCAGGTCATGATCCCAGGGTCCTGGGATCGAGCCCCGCATCGGGCTCCCTGCTCGGCAGGAAGCCTGCTTCTCCTGCTGCCATTCCCTCTGCTTGTGTTCCCTCTCTCGCTGTGTTTCTCTCTGTCAAATAAATAAAATCTTTAAAAAAAAAAAAAAAGAAATTCAGATTTTAGCATTTGATAAAGTTTGGGATTTCATCAGGGAAAAAATATGTGGGTATGTGTTTTCTCTCTTGTTAGGTAAGTACCTGCCTGACATCTTTGGTTTTACCTCTTGGCCTACAAAGCTGAAAACATTAGCTACCTGGTGCTTTACAGAGAGAGTCTGCCAACCCTGCTGTGACAACCAGGGCGGGGATAGAAGGTTTAAGGGAGAGATAGCCTCACCATTCAGGGTTTAAAGACCCCTCTGGTGCGGTGTGGAGAGCAATAGAGGGAGGACGGGGAGGCAGGAGACCCGTGAAGAGCTGGTAGTCTGCATTAGGCTGAGGATGGCAGGGCAGTAGAGTGAAGGCAGCAGCGCATATTCTTTTCTTTTCTTTTTTTTTTTGAAAGAGAGAAACACAGCGAGAAAGGGAGTGGGAGAAGGAGAAGCAGGCCTCCCGCTGAGCAGGGAGCCCAATGCGGGGCTCAATCCCAGGACCCTGGGATCATGACTGGAGCCAAAGGCAGATGCTTAATGACTGAGGCACCCAGGTGCCCCAGCAGGGCATATTCTAAGGAAAAATCTGGTTTCCGAAAATGTCTAGCCCTGTGACCACCACCCTGAACGTGTGCCTCACCTGGCTCCTCAGGCTCCATTGCCTGCCACTCTGCTCTGTTGGCTGCTTGACCTCAGCAGCTACAGAATAGGGAGCATGTGGTCTTGGTCCCAGACAGAGATCCCAGGTTGTGGGTGAGTCTTGCAGGGAGGAGCCACTGCCTTCTCCCATCTACTCCCATAAGCGGTCAGACGCCTGCTTTCACTTTGGGGTTCAGGGCTGAGATTCTGAAAAATGAAATACTGCTGGATAAGCAACGGTAGGATAAACATGGGGGCGCCTGGGTGGCTCAGTCATTAAGTGTCTGCCTTTGGCTCAGGTCATGATCCCGAGGTCCCGGGATGAAGCCCAGCATCGGGCTCCCTGCTCAGCAGGAAGCCTGCTTCTCCCTCTCCCACTCCCCCTGCTTGTGTTCCCTCTCTTGCTGTATCTGTCAAATAAATAAAATCTTAAAAAAAAAATTCAGTGAAGCACTGATACATGGCACAACATGGATTTTAAAAAATTATGCTCGGTGAAAGAAGCC
Organism: Procyon lotor; assembly: GCA_028646535.1. Taxonomy (NCBI): domain Eukaryota; kingdom Metazoa; phylum Chordata; class Mammalia; order Carnivora; family Procyonidae; genus Procyon; species Procyon lotor. The sequence goes on along the minus strand of CM053620.1, from coordinate 44,894,756 downwards.
AGACACAAAAAAGCCACATACTATATGATCCTATTTATATCAAATCTCCAGAACAGAGACAGATTAGTTAACAGAAAGTAGATTAATGGTTGCCAGGGGTTGGAGAAAAGGGGGACGGGAGTGATGGCTAAGGGGTACAGGCCACAGGCACACACCTGAGGTCATGCCTACAGACACAGAGGGGGTGTCACATATACAAAACACCCCTTCCCTACAAACATGCATGGTGACACACACCTGAGGCCTCATCTGCACACACAAATGTGTCACACATGCAATACACTCTTCCCTTTTGACACGCACAAGCGGTAACACATCCAGTGAAATGCACATACCTGAGGTCTCATCTGCACACACAAGCGGTGTCTCGCCAGCAAGACACCATTCCCCTCCGAAACGCAGCCGCGGTGACACCCGGCCACACGCACACACCGGAGGTTACACCAGCACACAACACTGCCGCGCTGGGTCCTCACACACACCTGACACACACTCACACAGGGAGACGTGTGAGGTCTCCCTGACACGCACACGTGCAGCGTCACATTCGGCCACGCGCAGCTGAGGTCTCACGGGCACGCACGGGCACCTTCACGCGCACGCGCTCACCCTCCCCCCTCTCTCGCCGCCCCAAAGACCTCCCCGCGACTATCCCCGGGTCCGCGCTGCCCTCCCGGCCCTCCCCGCTCAGTCACTATCACCGCGTGCCCAGGGGGGCCTCGTCGTCCCTCACACTCCAGCCCTCAGGCCCGTACTCACCAGCACCGCCGACCCCTCACAGAGCCCGGCAGCGCCGCCAGCCGCTGAAGTGCGCCCACTCTCCAAAGCCGCTTCCCGCCCGCTTTTCGGCCGACCGTCCGAGCGCTGAGTTCGGGACTTTATTTCCCAGAGGGCCCTGCCCGCGGCGTGCCCGGAACTGGCCGGGCGCAGCGTGAATGGCCTTCTGGGAAATGAAGTCTGCAGGGCGACGGCGCCCGGAAGGGACCGTGGGAACGTGGTAGTTCCGCGCTGCGGGCGCCTGGAATCAGGCGGGTCCCGACACGTGCAGGCTATTTTGAGTTTTTTTTGGATATACAGCGTACTTTTTCTTTTCGCAAACACACGTACCTCCATGCGTGTCTATATAGTTTGGGGAATTTTCTCCCCTGAACCCTGTTTTCCTGTAAAGTTTCAGCGGATGTCCTCTAAGAACCAGTGCATTGTTCCGCCTACCCAAGAAACGACATTGAAACTCACCACTACTTACTCGGTAGTCTGTGTGCTAATTTCTCCCAAAGACGTCCTACATACCTTTTTGTTTCCATCTTTTATGCAAGCCCAGATAAAAACCCCTCTAGGGCACTCTGCAGACTCCTGATGTGCCGCAGGCTGGCCTTCTCTACCCTTCTCACTGAGCGGTTGGTCACAAGGGGAGATTTAAAAATACCCTGTCAGCCACTTACCTTCGAACAGCATTGTACAAGACGACGTTCTAGAGATGGAGATGTTCTATTTGTAAGTAGTGAACAGTTGAAATGTGGTTGATGTGATTGAGCAACTCAATTTTTAATTCTGGGTGAATTTAAAATTACATTTAAATGGCTACATGTGGCCAGTGACTACCACGTTGGACAACTTAGAACATCTGGAAGATGTTCACCTTGGATCTCCTTACAAGTGACCTATGGGAGACCGTTCTTCAGACTGGATGCAGATTTCTCCCCAGTTACCTTTTGCACAAACGACTTGAATATTGCTGAAGATGTACAGGGAGATACTGAAAATGGGGAACTTGTCTTGTTCATGGGTGGGCTCTCATAATTTGGGCTGATACAGGGAACTTAATATAAACTTGAAAATTTATGTGCTACTAAAATTTATGTGCTAGTTTATAGCTTGCAGGAAAATTCATGGAGTCAAAACTATTTACACATAACTGGTTCCATTAACTCAACCCTCAGACGTGTGCATTTAGTGTGTAGCTTAGTGTGGCTAAGAATTTTTTGTCTGTGTGTGTGGGTGCAACAGAAAATGAAGCCAATGATCAAACTTACTTTAATTTTCAAGAGTTGAGATTTTTAATTTATTTTATGAACTGTTAATACTTTTACATGTTTCAAAATTGCAAAAATATCAAAAGATATAGAGTGAAAAGTATTCCTCATCCCTTTCCCCCCAGTTCTCCTCCCCAAGAGCAACTAGTAGGCCTGGTTACTTTGTACCCTTAGGGGTGTGTGTGTGTGTATAAGCAAATGGTTTTTTACACAAATGGGATACTTTACACACTGTTTTACACCTTTTCATTTAACAATGTATCTTGGAGCTCTTTCCCATATTATTACATAAAGACAGTCCCCAGTTTTAAAGCTGTGTAGTTCTCCATTCCAGCATAAATCACTAATGCAGTTCCCCACAGTGGACACTGAGGTTGTTTACAAATTTTAACTTCTGAAATCAATACCACAGGGAGACCATGTACAAACAGTTTACAACATACAAATAAATCTGTTGGATTAACTCCTAGCAAAAGGTTTACCGAGGCAAAGAATTGTGTGTTTGTAATCTTAGATAGCTAACCAATAAACAGTCCTTCACAGAGGCTGTATCAATTTATACTCCCCTGGAAATGTGTAGAAAACCCTCCCCCACTTTTGAATAATAGTCAAGGCTGATAAAATGCTGGGTGGTCACACTGCTACAATCTTCCTAAAAGGTACTTTTAAAGCTACATGAAATTGTCAGAGGAAAATGTTCAAAATATAGTTGGAGAAGCATGTGTTACAAGAGACCTGGAAAGGAATCCAATTTTCTAAACACAACAATACTATAAATATATTTGTGTGTGTGTATAAGGTCTAGTGTACACTATATGTATACACATATATTTTTAAGAAAATATAACAGGAAAACTTACAAAATCTTAATGGTAGTGACCATCTCTGGATAGAAGTATGAGGAATTAAATTTTACTTTTGTGCATTTTCCACGTTTGCAGTAAAGAATTTACATTACTTTTATAAACTGATAAAACCATGTATTCTGTAGTTTATAGTAACCTCCCCTGAACAGTTAATCTGTCTCAATACATCTATAAGGAAGTGTGTAGGAATATTATGCCTAGAAAACGTGACCCAAATGAGAAACAGCAAATTTGTAAAGATCTCACCTGGAGAGGAAGGCAAGTGACAAGCTTGTTCGCACTTACCCACTGAAGCCACTGTAACCTCAGCCCACCCCGCAAATACTGAGACTGTGGAAACATGACCCCTCAGGAGCTGCCCTTTCGGGGACCAAGGTGGAGGGAAAGGGGCAACCGCAAGCCTGGCTTCTAGAGCTCTTCAGAACCATGAAGGTACCGCGGGGTGTGCCCTCCCCGAAGGCCCCGGTAGGTGGAACACTCCAATCTGCAGCCCACGTGCCAGGCAGGAGGAACGGTCAAAAGTGGAGCTTATCCATGTTTTACAATGTCCGTGGTAAAATGCCAGAATTTGGGTTACTCAGAAAAGTAAGTAGATTCTCTTCCTTTTCTCACACCAATTAGGAATGTGGCAAAATGGTCAAAAAAATTACTAGGAAACATTTGTGTATAAATCAGTTAATGATATCATTTGTTAAAGTCAAAGGCATAGGACTGTTACTATAGGTCTCATCAATTTAGAGTCTGGCAAAAGTTGTAGTGGTCTCTCTGCCTTGGCATATTTGTGGCTAGATAATTCTCTGTTGGGGGCCTGTCTCGGGCATTCCAGGATGTCGAACAGCATCCTCTACCCACTAGATGCCAAGTGGCACTCCTCCGTTCTGCCAGTTATGACAACCAAAAAAGTCTCTAGGCATCACCAAATGTCTGCTGGGGGTCAAATCTACCCCGATTGAGAACCTCTGGCTTAAGTAACACCGACAGTTTCAAGGCAACGGCTTTCAGCGTGTGTGATAATCCCCCAGGATTATATATCCCCAGGATAATACCCAGGAGCTGTGATATCCCCAGGGAATGTAGTAGAATTTCATGGGGGCCTTTTTGTCATTTGATCTGGCCATGAATACGGCTGACATGCAGGGGGGGCCACGTGTGCTGTAACGACTGTGAAGTGCCGAACAGGCCCCTGTGGACCGTGTATGTGTGAAACAACCAGTCTGAACTGAGATCCTAAGTCAACTTCACATACTAACTCCTGCATGCTTAGAATTTTATACAGAATTTTCCAGAAATGCAGTGGCATTTTATTTCGTTCAGAACTTCTGCAAGGTTAGTCACCACTTAAGAAAATCACACGCATACAGGAATGCCCTTCACAGTATTTCCACGGCCAACACTATATCCCATATACCAGAAGACAACAGCCTACGCCCCAGTTGTCCAGGCATAATGGCTCACACAGTCACATGGAAAGATACCGCACCCACTTAGTACACGTTACTCTACCATAAATTACTTTTGTTTTAATTATGCTTTACAAAACGGGGCTGTATGTTGATTTTTTACAGTACACACGTGTGTAGGTTACATTACTTGTGAATTCATTTTGGAGTAATTGAGGGAATAACACAAAACACCTGTGGTTAAAGGGGGGGCGGCGGGCTTGACAGATTTGAGAGCCATCAATCTCAAGTATTTGCAAAGCACCATTTTCTTAAGAATCAGAGGTCACCTTAGACATTTCTACCCCCAGGCCCCCTTTCCATGAATGCACTATGTGGACTTACCACATTTTTGTACCTGTGGTTCAAAAATCATCTGCAGAGTTTCTCTTCTATGAGGATTCTCTAATGTTGAATAACACGGAAGCACCCACGGAAGGCTCTTCAACCCCAATGACGTGAACCGGGTTCTTCTCTTGCATGATCTCACGGATGTCGAACAGGGCAAGCGCCCGGCTCGCAGGCTGTCCTGCCTTTGTCCCGCCCCCAGGGTTCTCACTTGAGTGTGTGTGCTGATGGCGGCCAAGGTGTGAGCTCCGGCCAAAGGGCTGCTCGAGCCGACGCCGGTTCCGTCCCTGGGGCTCCTCTCTGGTGTGAGTTATCTGGTGCCGGATGAGGTGTGAGCTCTGAATAAAACATTTCCCACAATGATTACACTTAAAAGGCCTGTCACTTCGGTGAGCTCTCTCCTCTGGGTTCAAAGGTGGGTCACAGCCGAGGGCCTCTGTCCATTCGTGCTTTGTCAGAGCTGGAGTCTGCGCAAAGATGAGCCTCTGGCGGCACTCAAAGGGCTTCTCCCCAGCATGCTTCCGCTGATGCTGGGCCAGAGAGGAGCTGTGCCTGAAGCCCTTCCCACAGTGGTTGCACTCATAGGGCCTCTCCTCCGTGTGCGTCCTCAGATGCAGGAACAGGCACGTGGTCCGTGAGAAGGATTTCCCGCACACGCTACACGTGTACGGCTTCTCTCCGGTGTGTGTCCGCTTGTGCCGGCCCAGGGATGAATTCTGGTTGAAGGCCCGCCCACAGTCCTGACATTCATAGGGTTTCTCTCCGGTGTGAATTCTCCGGTGGACCGTGAGGTGTGTGCTATGGCAGAAAGACTTCCCACACTCGGCACATTTATAGGGCTTGTCTCCCGTGTGGATTCGCTCATGCTGAACCAGCGAGGAGTTCTGGCTGAAGGCTTTCCCACATTCTTTGCACATATAAGGTCTTTCTCCCGTGTGAATCCTCTTATGCACCGTGAGATGTGCGTTGTGGTTGAACGACTTCCCGCAGTCCGTGCATTTGTAGGGTTTATCCTGTACCTGGCTTCGTGTGAGTTCCATAACCGGAATGGCCTGACCAGAAGTTTTGCTACAGTCGCTGCTGTCACACGGCTCTTTTCCTGAGGAGCCTGTCTGCGGACTGACTAAGCGTGAGTTATGTTCCGAGTTCATAACCTGTGAGTCATCAGCACAGAGATATTCTCTCCTAGAAATCTCGGGGGATGGATTTAGGTTTGAGCTCAGGACACCATTTTCCCCAAATCTAAGACTTTCACAACTTTTATCTTGAATTGGTGCTTCCTCGAGGCTAAATTCCAACTGCCTCAAATTATCCTGGTCTTTCTCAGGCAACTTTACCGGGCTCTCACATTCCCAGTCTTCCCCTAATATGGTGGGACAGGGAGTATCCCCCAGGAAGCCTTCCCCTTCGGTGACATGGGATGGCTCCACCTCAGGAAGGCCATGCTCCTTGGGTGGCGCTTGGCTTGCAGGTCCAGACTCCCGGCCTAAAAGAATACCAAAGAGCTCTGAGGGAGTTGATGGAAAAAACACAGAGAGGGTGTCAGGCCCTCCTTTCCAGCCTCCCTAGTGGCTGCGGAAGGGTAGGGAGATGTGACCCAGTCCCGACCGAGACCCCAACGGATGAAATCTGGCGTTCTGATAAAAGGGGACAACGTGACTGGCACTATTCTTCCCATTTCCCTCTTCCCCCGTCTGAAGCACTGATGTGATGGCCAGAGCTGCCGATTCCGTGCCATGACCCAAGGAAAAGCCAGAATCAGAACCATCACTGGAATTCTGAGTCTGAGGCAACAGTGGCTGCTTTGTAGGGGAAAAAAAATGTTTCTGTTTTTGAGCTGCTCTAACCCAGTTTTCAGAGATTTACAGAGGAACACAATCCTTTTTGGAAAGAGAACAGAAGGGTGTGGAGAACAGGTTTACAGAATCTGGACATGAAAGAATAAAACGGAGAAGATGTAGGGCAAGTTCACACATTAAAATGAGCCTGTGGCGGGGCGCCTGGCTGCCAGTCAGTAGAGCATGCGACTCTTGATCCCAAGGTTGTGAGTTCAAGCCCCATAATGTGTAGAGACCACTTAAAAATAACATCTTAAAGGAAAAAAAGGAAAAGGAAAAAGAAATGATCTAAAAGAAAGGGCGTGCTCAGACGGCTGGTGAGAGAACGTGAGAGGGAGGCAAGGGTGGGATTCTGACTACTGCTGAGGGGGCAGATGGGGGGCGTGGGTGAGGAAAACAGGGAGTACAGGAGCAGCGTGCAGACCTTCTGTTCAGAAAAGAGCTAACAGGACAGGCCTGAGGCTGCCATCCTTAGAAAGGCCAGCTTTTGAGACTGGCCCTGGGCTGGGTGTGGGAATTTGGATTTCAGGGGAGTTCCCACCACCCTAACTGATAGGAGTAGCTCACTGTGCCCAAACTGTGCCAACAGGATGGTTTATGGGAAACAGCTGCCTTCTCCTGGGAGTCTAGCATTTTGGTCCGTGCCAGGCACAGAGTGCCAATGGCCAGGGGAGTGCCAATGCCCTACTGGCATTGAGTGTCTAACAAGCTTCCCTTGTAGCTAAGATTTCTCACGTGCTGTCACAACTCATGGCTGGGGGGACTCAGCATGCGCCATGTGGCTCCACTGGGGGAGAACTCTGGAGTCTTGGCTGGCTTCTGGACTTCACCCCGTCAGCCTTTTCTTCTTGCTAACTTTCCTCTATATTCTTTCGCTGGCTCTTTGGGTGGTCTTGGGGACCCTGACCCACCACCCTTTCCAAGCAGCACATCTGCAGCCACCTCTTGGGCTGCTCCCATTAGGGGTTGCCATTTGGCAGATCTCACCTGGACAGCAGACCTGGGCAATTCCTCTCTCTGCCGCCCAGAGCTCAGCCCCTTGCTCCAGCTGGGAGATGACTTCAGGCTTTGGAAGCTCAGGTCCTGAAAAAAGGGAAAGACACAGGATGTGTGGATCTGCTAAAGAGAGAAAGAATCAGCTCAGGAGTCAGACCTAGACTCCTGATAGGGCACAGGTACATCTCACAATACGGTGAAAACTTTGCACTGGGACAGAAGAGGGCAGAAACCCCTCTGCTCATTTGTTCCACAGGGAGTGAGAAGGTAAGATCCCTGATCCTCAGCCCAAGGTCAAGTCCTCATACCAGAAGCCATATGACCTATACCCCACGAAAAATAAGTCACTGCAGGAATCCGATCGCCAGCTGGGGAAGCAGGCCTTACCCACAGAGAGCAGATGCCCAAAGGTCTCCAGCATCACATCACGGTACAGAGTCCTCTGGGCAGGACCCAGCTGCCCCCACTCTTCCTGGGTGAAGTCTACCGCCACATCCCGGAAGGTCACCGGCTCCTGAAACATCACACACACTCTTGAACAGCTCAATTGTCTCCATCAGTGCTCCCAGGAAGAGGAGGAATGGGGATGCAGAACACAAGCAGGCCAGTGTCCTGAGACAGTGCATGTTCTGAGGAATGCAAGTCAGGTCTCACGGGGGGCATGTGAAAGTATCCAAGCAAGAACAAAGCTAACCAGAGCTGATCTACAACTGATCTCAGACAGATGCAGAGACTGCTGACTTGCAGATTGTGGGCTAAGCATATGGCTACTGGAGGGGGTGCCTCGGTGGCTCAGTGGGTTAAACCTCGGGTCATGATCCCAAGGTCCTGGGATCGAGCCCTGCACCGGGCTCTCTGCCCAGCAGGGAGCCTGCTTCTCCCTCTCCCCCTGCCTGGCTCTCTGCGTACTTGTGATCTCTTTCTCTCTGTCAAATAAATAAATAAAAATCTTATTTTAAAAAAAGGCTACTGGTTTAAGCCACTAAGTTTTGGGATAGTTTGTTACACAGTAACATCCTCTGATTCATTCAAAGCAAGGCTCTTTATCCTCCCTGAAAAGAGGGGTTTGCAGTTGGGAGTCAGTAACTCACCTACCTTCAGGGACCAGGCAAGCTCATCGGTGACTGAAGTGGGTTACTGTAAGAGTCTACAAGTGGGCAACTGTAAGAGCCTACTAATCTGTGAGAGGTGACAGAAGGTGACAGGTAATATGCACCCTGTCTGAAGGGGCAGCTGGGACTCAGAACCAACTAATCATGGGAAAATGCAGGCCTGATATGGTCAGAACTGCCAATCTATAGTGAGTAGCGGAAAATGTGGTCAAATTTTTAAATGAACACTTTAAATTTTTATAAGTTGTTGCAATGTATCTAAAACATGTCCCACAAATCAAACCCTCTGTGGGCTGGGTGTGGCTGCTTTCAAAAGCTAGATATTTCTGGATCTGAGTTTTGACTGCCACTTCCTCTTTAAGAAGTATACACAGGTACCCACTTCTTCTTTCTTGTTTCCCTGTCTACAAAAAATCACCCCTTGGGGGCGCCTGGGTGCTCAGTGGGTTAAAGCCTCTGCCTTCGGCTCAGGTCATGGTCTCAGGGTCCTGGGATCGAGCCCCACATCGGGCTCTCTGCTCAGCGGGGAACCTGCTTCCCCCCACCCCTCTGCCTACTTGTGTTCTCTGTCAAATAAACAAATAATAAACTTAAAAAAAAAAAAAAATCATGCCTTGGGGGCTGGTTGTCTTGGGGAATAACTGGCTATAAAACACTTTCTAGGGGGCGCCTGGGTGGCTCAGTCATTAAGCATCTGCCTTTGGCTCAGGTCATGATCCCGGGGTTCTGGGATCGAGCCCCGCATCAGGCTCCCTGCTCAGCAGGAAGCCTGCTTCTCCCGCTGCCATTCCCTCTGCTTGTGTTCCCTCTCTCGCTGTGTTTCTCTCTGTCAAATAAATAAAATCTTAAAAAACAAAACAAAACAAAAAAAACTTTCTACAGGACAACATGCAAAAGAATAAAGTTGGTTCCCTACCTCACATCATATAAAAAGTTAACTCAAAATGGATAAAAGACAAAACATAAGAGCTAAGACTATTAAACTCTTAGAAGAAAACATAGTGATAAATCTTCAGAATCTTGGATTGGCAAAGGATTCTTAGATATGACAGCAAAAGCACAAGCAAGGAAAGAAAAAATAAACAAGTTGGACTTGATCAAAATTAAAAATTTTTGTAGACAAAAGGACACTACCAAGAAAGTGGGGGAAAAAGGTGAAAAGACATCTGCATACTGGGAGATAACAACAGCAAATCACACATCTGGTAAATGACTTGTATCCAGAAAATATACCTCTTACAACTCAATAATTATACCTCTTACAACTCAATAATAACAACAACCCAATTAAAATGGGTAAAGGATCTAAATAGGTATTTCCTCAAAGAAAATATAAAATATACAAGTACCAAATAAGCACATGAAAAGATGATCACCATCATTAGCCACCAGGGAAATGCAAATCAAAATCACTTATAAATACCTCAATCATAAAGGGGTAATTTCCTTTAAGAAAAACACAAGTAGGGGCGCCTGGGTGGCTCAGTCGTTAAGTGTCTGCCTTCGGCTCAGGTCATGATCCCAGGGTCCTGGGATCGAGCCCCACATCGGGCTCTCTGTTCAGCAGGGAGCCTGCTTCTCCCGCTCCCATTCCCTCTGCTTGTGTTCCCTCTCTCACTGTGTTTCTCACTGTCAAATAAATAAAATCTTTAAAAAAAAAGAAAGAAAGAAAAACACAAGTATATTCTGAAATATTAAAGAAATTATAGTATAGGTGGCATCTGGCTGATAAAACTTGTGCAGGAAGCATGAAGAACCCTTTGATTGGGAACAGAGGTCTCTGTTCATGTCCCCACGTCATCACCTCCCACTCAGAAGGTTCTCCAACCCTGATACACGCTTCCTGTTCCTTCTGCCTCCCCGCTCCCCACAGGTTCTCAGCGACAGCCCAGGCACCAAGTCCACTGAGTACTGATCTGTCCAGGTCATAAGAGCTCCCAGTAGCATAACATGAGTCCTTCATGTCTCCTCAATTTCTACCAGGAGCCCATTCCTTGTCTTTCTAAGAAGGGTGGAGGGAGACCTAACTAGAGAAGACAAAAGGCAATGTGACCACTAAAGCAAAATGCCATGCTGCCGCCCTTGACAAAGGGCCATTGCCATTAGCCAAGGAACACAAGGTCTACAGCTGTAATAGCTAGAAAAGACAAGGACACCTATTTTCCCCTAGATCCTCCACAGGAAGGGTGGCTCTGCCCACGTCTTGATTTCAACCCAGGGAAAATGACTTCAGATTCTTACCCCCAGAACTGTAAGAACAAATGTGCAATGTCCATAAGCAATGTCCACCGCCATCTCCAACACAGCCCGCAAATGATCCCAACCCCTCATGTAGCTGTACAGTCCCCTCCTATTCTGTGCCTGTTTGACTTGTGTAACCAATAGGATGTTGTGCAAATGACAGTGTGTAAATTCTGACCCCAGAGCACAAAAGGCACTGGGGCTTCTACCTTGCCCTCCCCCGGATCATCTGATTTCTGGGAAGTTGGATGCCACGTTGTGAGGACAGCCAAGCAGCCCCACAGAGAGGCCCACATGAGAAGGAACTGCTGTCCTGTGAGTGCGCCGCACTGGCTCTCTGGCCCCAATCAAGTCCCACACCACAGCAGTCCAGACTGACATCCAACCACAACCTCATGCACTCAGGCCAGAACCACCAGCTGAATCATTCGAGGACTTTATCATCAGAAACGGAAGTAGTATTTACGGTTGTTTTAGGCCACTAAGTGTTTGGGTTATTTGTTACACCGCAACAGGTAACTTATACATGCATGTTCTCTTGCTGCTGACAAAGACTTCTCTCCTCTGGACCCTCTTCTCAACCAGGCCCTGACCTCTGGGCTTCCGTGTCCATTTTCCATCACCCAGATTCATAAAGAGTTGGTTGAGTCAGAATCCCCACCCACCATACCTGATCACCACCATACCTTTCAAAGTCCTCATCCCCCACAATCCTCCAAGCAATATCTGATCACCTGGCCTGCTTCAGCAAGAATTCTCTTAGATTACGGGGCGCCTGGGTGGCTCAGTCAGTTAAGCATCTTACTCTTTGTTTCAGCTCGGGGCATGATCTCAGGGTCATGAGATTTAGCCCCACATTGGGCTCCATGCTAAGTGCGGAGTCTGCTGGAGATTCTCTCCCTCACCCCTGCCCTGCTCATGCTCTCTCTAAAATAAATAAAATCTTGGGGTACCTGGATAGCTCAGTCATTAGGGGTCTCCCTTCCGCTTGGGTCATGACCCCAGCATCCTGCGACTGAGCCCCATGTGGAGCTCCCTGCTCAGCGGGGAGCCTGCTTCTCCCTCTCCAGCTTCCCCTGCTTGTGTTCCCTCGCTCCCTATGTCTCTCTGTCACAAATAAATAAAATCTTTAAAATAAAATAAAATAAATCTTTAAAAAATTATAATAATAAAGGATCCTGTTAGGTCAGTTTAGCAAGACTTCTACACTGAAGTCTCTTTCCCCCGTTCCGAAAGTTTCTGAATGAAATCTTTTTACTTTAATTACTATCCAGCCGTTTGACTCCGCTCATTCCCTGCCCCACTCCACCCACGGCAGAAGCAAACTAAAGCGTGGCTGCACTTCATGGGAATCTGCAATGAGGCACATCTGAAAACATGCAAAGCTAAGATGATCGATAGCCTCACTTGGCATACTAGCTCTGGAATAATGCGAATCCTCGTAAACAACAACGAAAGACAGTGCAGAATCTCAAAGATGTGGCGCTTCAGGAATTAGGAATTATTTTTGGTTTCTGCCACGTGGAGACAGCACTTTACGGAGAACACAGGCGGCGGCCACTTTGTCTAGAAACGGGGGCGCTTTGCATCAGGCACCTTCCCAGATGGCCGTGCAAGCGCGGACCGCCGGGGCTGCGGTGCCCGCACAGCCCCTGCGGGGAGTCGCTGCCGCCCCGCTAATGCGGAGCGTGGTGACCTGTCCTTCCCCTCTGAGGCCCGGGGCCTCGCGGGACACGGCTCTCGGCGGGTGTTCCGTGAACTGAACCCTCTCTATTCGGCTCACACCGCCATCGGCGCTCCACCGACGCCAGTTACTATGGCCCATCACACAGCGGCCTTCGCGCGGGGAAGCCCGTCGGCGGAGCCCGGCCGCCCCGTCCTAGGCAACGAACCTAGGCCCAGGCCCGGAACCGGGGAGCCGGAGTGGCAAGGGCGCACGCGCACTCGGGGACCGAAAGGCCCGGGTCCGAATCCCAGCTCCACCCTCACTAGCAGGACCAGCCAGCGCGCCCCGACCTGCGCCTGTTCTCATGTGCACAGAGGGATGAGGCCCGGGCCCGCTCACCGTGCGCTGCGAGGGTGAAAGGGTCGATACCTGCGGGAGACGCTCGGCCCGCTGCCACCGTTGTTATTACTATTGTTACCTGGAGCCATTCCGCTGGCAGCCCCGTAGCCATCGCCAGTGCTGTCCCTTCCTCTTCGGGGTTCATTCTGAACCGACAGGTCGAGGACAGAAGCCCGAAGCGGCAGTAAAGCCGAGAGCAGCCCCAGCCTCGGGGACCACTCCGCTCGCCGCCAGTCGGACAATGGCGGCCGCACTGGTGACGCTGCGACTACAACTCCCAGAAGACAGTGCGGCGCGCCGCAAGCCCTGACCAATGAAAACCTTTGTTCGTCGAGCCTCCCACCAATGAGAGCCTTTTGGCTTCGGGCCAATGGGACGGCCCATCGGCCGGGCCTCCGGCCACTGGGGGCGCTCCTGCCACAGACCCGGGCGAGGCGGTGTTGGGGGGCGGGGGCGGCGTCTCGGTGCCGGGCGGAGGGGAGCGGAAGGGCTGCGAGGGACGCGGGTCGTGGGGGGATCGTCCGCCCAGCCTAGCCGTTGGGGGTTCGCGTCTGCGCGCGGCCGCGTTCCGCAGCCTTTGCTCCCGAGGCCCCTCGTGGGGATGCCCGTCTGTCCTCGCGGCAGGGGCCGCGCTGCTGGAAACCCGGGGCCTGAGCCCCCGAGGGGGCGATGCGTCACTCTTCGGAGTATGTACTGCCGTTGTACTTAAAACCTGCTCGGATGCACCAAAATTACAGGAACGTTTACACGTTTTGGTAACATCATGGATTTTTGAGGGGGCAGGCGCGATTTCTGATAGCTGACTGTGTTCTTTTGGGGCGTTCCCTTTGAGATGGGTCCTTTCCGTGGGTCTAATAGAGTCCATTAAAATTTTTATGAATAAAGAAGGGAGAAAAAAGCAGATGTTCACCGGGTTGCAATCGAACCACAGCCCACATTTATTTGACTAGTTGCTGTGTTCTAGAAGCCAGGCACACAGAAAGGAAGAGAGAGCTGCTCGCCCGCGCCCCTGAGGGGCTGATGGTGCAGTGGGAGGGACAGACCACAAACCAGGAACACGATTAAAGGGCGAGCGACAGTGGTCACCAGCTCGGATGGCGCAGCTGGCAAAGTCCACGCTCTCTCCGGTCTCGGTCCTCTCCTCTCTGCCGGTTTCCCTAGCCCCGCCCCCGCCCCCAGGACAGCGACCTGTCTGCTCTCCGCTGGACGTCTCCCCCTGCCACCCTGCCCAGGACGCATCGCGACAGGGTCAGCAGTGCCAGGATGCGCGTTTGTCAGGCGTCTTCACTCACTCGAGCAGGTGGCAGTGGCTGCTGTAGGACCTGTGAATGGGCAGGCTCTGAGAGACTGATTTGGCTGCTACCGGGTACCCACACAGTTTCCAGGCAGTATTCCTTTCTCAGTGGGCAGAGTAGATCCCAGTAGGAACTCTTGCCTTCTCCTTAGCAGCAGACCCCCCAGAGGATGGGAAAGGTGGGACGATTGGGTCTATTATCTTCTTAGGAGCAGCCCCATGTATTTATATGGGGTGAGTCACTGGGCTCCACTTTGCTCCTGATTCTTATGGTGCTGAATCTTCAATGCATGATGTTTCCCTGTTGTTTTAATTTTGAATTTTCTACTCTTGTAGTAGTTCTCGAAGTGTGGGCCAGGGACCCTGGAGTTTGCTAAGACCCTTCCTCTGAGTTGGTGAGTTCAAAATTAAGTGCATAATAATAGCCTTTTCCTCCCCCTTCCATTGTCTCACAAATGTACAGTAGTGGTTTGGACTGAGTTCTCCAGTGCTGAGTTCCATCATTCTCAAGGGCACAAGCAGCTTTGGAAACCAGCTACTTTCCATCAAGCCAGGCATTAAAGAGATTTGCAGGGGCGGCCGGGTGGCTCAGTGAGTTAAGCCTCTGCCTTCTGCTCAGGTCATGATCTCAGGGTCCTGGGATCGAGCCCCGATATACGATTGCTTGTTCAGAGGGCCTGAGAAAGAGACTGCTCTATTCCTCTTTTCTCAGCTTCTGGGGGTTTCCTGGTAATCTCTGGCATCCCTTGGCCTGTAGATCTCTGCTTTTCATCTTCATGTTAACTCCTTGTTTGCATGTCGGTCTCCAATTTTCCTTTTTTTTTTTATAAAGAAACCAGTCATTTCGGAGCAGGGTTCACCGTAGTGACCTCAGTCTGACTTAATTACATCTATAGAGACCCTATGTCAAAGTAAGGTCACATTCTGAGGTACGGGGTTAGGACTTAAATATATGAATTTCCAGGGGACACAGTTCAGCCTATAACATATGTTAACATATAATGGATTTGTTTTTTTAATTTATTTTTTTTAATGGATTTATTTTTAAAGATTATTTATTTATTTATTTATTTATTTGACAGAGAGAGAGAGAGAGGGAGATCACAGAGGCAGGCAGAGGGAGGGGGGAAGCAGGCTCCCTGCTGAGCAGAGAGCCTTATGTAGGGCTCGATCCCAGGACCCTGAGATCATGACCCGAGCTGAAGGCAAAGGCTCAACCCACCGTGCCACCCAGGTGCCCCTAATAGATTTATTTTTAAAAATTAAATAAAATATTATCTTTTGGTTTTAATTCTTAATACTGATAGAACCTCCATAAACAAAAACTGAGGTCCTCAAAGATTTTTAAGATTATGAAGGGGTCTTAGGGTGCCTGGGTGGTTCTGTCAGCTGCTTTTGGCTCAGGTCATGATCTCAGGGTCCTGGGATCAAGACTGGCATCAGGCTCCTTGCTCAGCCTGCTTCTCCCTCTGCCTGCCACTTCCCCTGCTTGTACTTTCCCTTTCTCTTTCTCTGACAAATAAATAAAATCTTTGAATAAAAATAAAAATACAACCCCTTTATAGCATTCTCACACCCTTCCCCCATGGGCTTGAAAGTCCATTCCTTGAGGAGAGAAAATCCACAAGTGGGAGGAGTCCGAAAGGTGATCAGGGCAGGAACCATGGAGATATTTAGGTGGAAATTGTCCCTGGCAGAGATCACAGAAAATGCAAGACTCTAGATGCTCAAAGAACACACTTTCATAGCTCTCTTGTGAACCTTAATCAAATACAGGTACATACCATGTTTTTTCCTTCCTTTGGCTAACATTTTTAACCTGGCAGCTCCTGCTTGACGTTCCTTGGGCGCCTCAATCTAACCTGTCCCAAAGCACACCTGCTCTTCCTGCTCTCTGGCCTTACTCCTTCATGTCACCTCAGACTACTTCAGTTGTCGCTATCATAATCTGAAATAAGATGAAGATTCTTTGAGAAAGATTCCTTTCTCTCTGTTCCTCCTCCTTGAGTCACTGAGGCTCCATGGTGGATTAAAGATAGCCCGAAATTCTTTGTCTCTCTCCCCACCCGGAGGTGGAATTTAAAGATTTTATTTATTTGACAGAGGGAAACAGTGGGAGAGGGAACCCAAGCAGAGGGAATGGCAGCGGGAGAAGCAAGCTTCCTGCCGAGCAGGGAGCCCGATGCGGGGCTCGATCCCAGGACCCTGGGATCAAGACCTGAGCCGAAGACAGACGCTTAACGACTGAGCCACCCAGGCGCCCCCCGGAGGTGGAATTTATTTCGCCTCCCCCTGACTCTGGGCTGACCCCAGCTGACCAGGCACTAACATGTGGCAGAAATGGTGATGTGTGACTTCTGAGGCCAAAGCATAAGCATTTTTTGTGGACTCTGCCTAGGTCTCCTGGAGTGCTCGTTCTTGGGACTTCCCATCTTAGAGCCCAACTACCGTGCTGAGAAGGGCCTAAGCCATGTGAAGGGGCCCAATGTGAATGCTCCGGTCAAGAACCCCGCGGAGCTCGCGACTGGCAGCCCCCAGCACCTGCCGGTTTGTCAGTGCATCATCTTCATTCTGAGCCTTCCCATGAATCCAGCTCCCAGTGTATCCACCTGAAACTGCACAAGAGGCCGGTAAGTGAGAAGTGGATTGATCCCAATCAAATTACGGAACAGTGAGAAATTAAAGAAATAATTGTTTTATTTATTTTATTTAATTATTTTAGAGCCAGAGAGCACAGGCAGAGGGAGAGAGGGAAGCAGGCTCCCCGCTGAGCAGGGAACCCAATGCGGGGCTCGATCCCAGGACCCTGGGATCATAACCTGAGTCAAAGGCAGACATGTTAAGACCGAGCCACCCTTGGGGCACCTGGGTGGCTCTGGGTTAAAGCCTCTGCCTTTGGCTCAGGTCCTGATCTCAGGGTCCTGGGATCGAGCCCCGCATCAGACTCTCTGCTCAGCAGGGAGCCTACTTCCCCCTTTCTCTCTGCCTGCCTCTCTGCCTACTTGTGATCCCTCTCTGTCAAATAAATAAGTAAATAAATATTTAAAAAAAATAAACAAACCACGGTGTTTGGGATGTACACAGTATTAGAAAAGTGAATCTCTTGGGGTGCCTGGGTGGCTCAGTCGTTAAGCGTCTGCCTTCGGCTCAGGTCATGATCCCGGGGTCCTGGGATCGAGCCCCACATCGGGCTCCCTGCTCGGCAGGAAGCCTGCTTCTCCCACTACCATTCCCTCTGCTTGTGTTCCCTCTCTCGCTGTGTTTCTGTCAAATAAATAAAATCTTAAAAAAAAAAAAGAAAAGAAAAAGAAAAGAAAAGTGAATCTCTGGCTTATGGATTTTCCTTTCCTAAAAATCTCTCCTGCTCCTTCCTTTCTATCTCCACCACAAGGGCATTAATTCAAGCCCTCATCGTTTTTAAAAATGTAAAAAGTATGTTTTTAAGAAGTACTACATTCTCAAGGCTTGACATTCAGATGGTACAAGCGAGTATTTAATGAGATCTGCCTCTTCCCTGGACTCCCACCACCAACCTCCTCATGAGCAACTACTATTTCCAGTTTCTTGGAGGTCCTTTTGTAGATATATTTTGCATTCACAAGTAAATATGTATAAATATTTTTTCACTCTCTTATGCAAGGGGTGGCTACCACATATTGAATTTTTCTTTGCTTTTATTCATTTAACAATATTCTGGAAAAAAAACAATATTCTGGAAATCTTTCCATACAAGCCTGTGAGACCCTTCCTTATTATTATTATTTTTTAAAGATTTTTTAAAAAATTTGTTTGACAGAGAGAGACATAGCAAAAGAGGAACATGAGCAGGGGAAGCAGGAGAGGGAGAAGCAGGCTTGCCGCCCAGTGAGGAACCCGATGTGGGGCTCGATCCCAGGACCCTGGATCATGACCCGAGCCGAAGGCAGACACTTAATGACCGAGCCACCCAGGCGCCCCCTTCCTTATTATTTTTAACAACTTTGAGTTATTAGTCTCATTCCATCCATTTAAAGTGGGGTCCAATTGGAGCACAGGGACTTTCTGGGGCTGAAAAAATGACTTTCAAATTAAGAACTTCAGTAAACAAACTGCGATGGAGGAGGGTATCTGTAGAGAACCACGGAAGAAATAGCTCACGACAGGACAAACATATAAAGAAAAGGGAACCTTGGTGGAAAAAATAATAGCCCAGGGGCACCTGGGTGGCTCAGTCGGTTAAGGGTCTGCCCTTGCCTCAGGTCATGATCTCAGGGTCCTGGGATCGAGCCCCATGTTGGGCTCCCCATGCTGTGGGGAGTCTGCTTCTCCCTCTGCCCCTTCCCTGCCCCCACTTGTGCTCTCTCTCATATAAATAAAATCTTAAAAAAAGATAATACCCCTGGTAGACAGATCCAGAAGAGCTCATGGATGAATAATGGGGACTTCAGATGGAGAAACAGGGACAGAGAGAGAAGCTAATGATCAAGACACCCGCTAAGGAAAGTTTTCTGATGTGAAGAAACTCCTCATCAGGACACAGAAAGCCCACCAAGTTCATGGCAGGAATAATGTGTTAAACTGTTTGAAAACCCATTGAGTCACAAATGTGTGTGTGTGTGTCTTATGAGTATGTGACTATAACTATTGTGACTGATATGTCAAGCTTGTTAATCATCATTTCACAGTGAATCACTTATCTATTTAAACAGGCATTTTTTTCTGAGAGAAATATATTAAAGTTTCTCAAACTATAAATTTGTAGATTTACCCATTTTCCTGGTATTTCTATTATTTTTCTTTCAGTTGGACTATTTCTAAAAGCTCATGGTCATTTAAAATCTTTGTAGATTTTAATTTTTACTAATACAAAATATTCAAAAAAAAATACAAAATATTCCCCCGCATAACAAGTTATTTAATCAAGTGGTCTGAAACCCTATAATTTTTTCATTCCCCAGTGTCTTTCCAGAAACTATACCCCTTAACACTTCTCCATCAGTGCATCTCCCTCACCAACCCCTGATATGTGGGCTTCTTTACAAAAGAAGCATTGCAAAGCCGGTGGGCATGGAACAGTGACTAGCCTTTTAAATTTGTGTTTCCCTAGGCTAGATCTATGTACCTACTGCTAGGCCATGTTTGAATCCTTTCTTCTAAGCTCCTTGGATTGTCTTAGCTTTACTTTTACCAGCTAATTCCAGACCATTTGCTTACCTTAGCATATGATCATTCTGTTAGGTCTTCAGTGTTTATTGGGTGCCCTCTCTGCTGCAGACTCTCTGGGCCCTCTGGGCCCTCTGCCTGGCAGCTTGTCCTCACATTTCATGGGAGAAAGATGCTGGGTTTCTTGGAGCATCTTCCTAGGGAGCTTAGTGTGGCCACACACCAGGAAGGCTGCTGGGGAGGGCAGCTCCGTTGGAGCAGAGCATTTCCAAGGTCAGGATACGGCGTGACTGGAATACCCGGACGTGCCAGGGAAAGGGTCCTGCTCCAAGGCAGCCAGAGGTAGAACCCTCAGATTTGGACGATGCACGAGCTGTTTTCTACCCAGGATGGCTAGATGTGGGGCCAAAGGGTGATCCCTTGCCACTCTGAGTGCAGCAATGTGGAAAGGGTTTCTGTGTGTGCAAGAGACACAGAAGTCGCCACCAAGCTATTACATCTTCTCTGGCTGGAAGGCTTCTTTCCACATGTTCCGGGCTCCATCCCGTGTCCGAGAACACAGTGGGGCACGGCTCTACACTCTGAAGGGATGCTCTGTTTTCCTCTCCGGAGAGCCTAGTTCCAGCCTAGACTTGACCACAAAATCGCTCTGTGTCCCTGAAAACCCCTTCAGAGGATGACTGTTTGATCCCCATCCCTGAGAGGGTAAGAAAACATCTCATGTGTCAGCCTCTGCCCTGGTAGTCGGAGATGGGACCTGGAGAACATCCTTCATCTAAGGGGAGGGGAGCGAGGAACAGAGAGGGGGATATAAGTGCCCCCCAGGTCACACAGCACATTCATTAAGAAAAACTCACTGAATATGACTAATGAGTCTTTTTTTTTTTTACTAATGAGACTTTAATCTTGTCCAATTCCTCCCCAAATCTGTCCTTCTCTATTGCCTCCATCATCCCTGCAATGCTTAAGTAAAAATAATACAAAACTATTCTTCAACATTTTTTTTTCTTTTTAAAGGTTTTTAAATTTTATTTATTTGACAGAAGGAGAGAGATCACAAGTAGGCAGAGAGGCAGGCGGAGGGAGGGGGAAGCAGGCTCCCCGCTGAGCAGAGAGCCCGATGCGGGGCTCGATCCCATGACCCTGAGATCATGACCTGAGCCGAAGGCAGAGGCTTTAACCCACTGAGACACCCAGGCGCCCCGATTCTCCAACATTTCTTCACCAAACAAAGAGTGGCTGTTATGACCAGGAACTATTTGGCAGCGAAGAAAACAAAAGCTCTACCCTCATGAGCCGACATTTCTGTGTGTCTGTGAGAGGTGGGGTGCGTGTGTTATTTTTTAAACTACGTAATTTTTTATGTCAGATGGTATCAGTCAGGGTGGACTAATTTCTGTTGAAGTAACAGACAAGCCCTATTTTCAGTGGCTCAAGTCTGTTACAGTTGACATGATATTTACACTCTCTGTCCCCGGGGTTGGCAGTTGGGCGGGCGGGGAAGGGGGTGTTGTCCAGCTCATCATAACCACAGTGGGTGTTGCTGGTTCCCCGCCTCCTTGTCTAGCTCTCTGTGAGATCTTCAACCACCCACCTCGGGGGTAGGGGAGCCGGTGACAAATGCAAGTGCTGAGATGATGATGATCTTCATGGCAGTTTAGGTTTCCTGAGATTTCCACACTGAGAACTTGAAGAAGACCAAAAAGGAGCACAGTGACCTGGGTGCTGAGGAAGACACAGCTCTGATACTTATGTGGAGGGCAAGCAGGATTCCTGGGCCAGGAGGACAGATTATGAAAACAGAATATACAACCTGAAAGTGGAACAAGGGGACACCTGGGTGGCTCAGTCGGTTAACTGCCTGCCTTCGGCTCAGGTCATGATCCCAGGGTCCTGGGATCGAGTCCTGCATTGGGCTCCTTGCTCAGCAGGAAGCCTGCTTCTCCCTCTGCCTGCTTTGCCTGCAGCTCCCCCTGCTTGTGCTCTCTCTTTCTCTCTCTCTCTCTGACAAATAAAATCTTAAAAAAAAAAAAAAAAGGT
Organism: Procyon lotor; assembly: GCA_028646535.1. Taxonomy (NCBI): domain Eukaryota; kingdom Metazoa; phylum Chordata; class Mammalia; order Carnivora; family Procyonidae; genus Procyon; species Procyon lotor. The sequence continues at coordinate 44,873,342 of CM053620.1, read as the reverse complement.
GGAACAAGGACCTAAATACCTAGAAACTCCCCCATCACTTTTCTTGCACAAATGAATATGAACAGTATAAATAATTTTGGGGTGATGTTCTATACACAAAGCACATTGTTTGATAACCAGCTGGCAAAATTCATACAGCCTTAGTATCATATCCTCAAGAGCTACAATGCTAACAGCTGATGATATGGAAAGAAAACCAGAAGCTTCCACAGCCCCCAGAAAGACAAAAGTACAATTAGTTAGTGGATCTCAGAGTTATCTTAGGTCATTACCATTCTGCTCATGCTGTCTTCATTAACTACCATGATGCAACATGCCTGCATAGTAAATAAAAGTTCCAGCTAGTAAACTCGACCTGAACATTACTAAGGATGTTTAACACACTGGAGCAGCTGGCTCAGTTCATAGATCATTTGACCCTTGATCTTGAGTCATGCATTCAAACCCCACATTGGGCATAGAGTTTACATTGAAAAAAAAAAAAGAAAGAATGGTTAACACAAATTCACCTTTTATGTTTAGTGTATTATAAGAGAAAAAGTATCATTTTTTGTTCTCTTATCAGGGTATTCTCGCATTTAAGCTAAGCCTGGAGCAGTCCAAATGGGATTCAGGTCTACACAAGGGAATCGTGGCAAGGAACCTGAGGTGTGGGGTGCAGAGGTGTGATTCTGAAAACCAGTCTCAAGCAGGAATTATATGAACCATGTGCTTCACCCACTCGGGCAGCCAGAGCCGCGGTCTAAATAGTTTAATGGAACAGGTGCATGAATACTGCTAAATATATCCATGTTTGACGAGGTATGAAAGCTTGCACAAAAAGGATTAACACAGCGGGTCTGAGGCTTCAGCCGTTCCAAGGTCCCATTTGCAGGGTTGGCTCCTGGCTGGCATCCGGCAACATGGCTTTTAGAGTGTTGTCTGTAACCCAACCGGTAAGGACATCTCACTGTGCCTAGACGATGCACACAGTGCCATTCGCACTGAGCACCTGCTTTCTTCTGGAGTCTGGAATTTCGTACATGCTCAACAGCAGTGCCTACTTGCCTGATCCTCTGAGCTCTGTATGACCCTCTCAGGGGAGGGACAGCATTGGAAGGCTGCACATAGATTCCCCAGACTTCACCTCTCTTTCCCCTCACCGGTCCCACTGTGTATCCTTGCCACATCACTCTAATAAACCTTAGCTGTGAGTACAAGGATATGCTGAGTCTCGTGAATTCGTCTAGCAATCTCTGGGTGTGAGGCTGGCCTTGGGGGCCCCAACACTTCCACTGCTAGTTGTTCAAAATTATGTGTAGGATGATTTTGATATCTGTATTCTGCAAAGGGGGAGGGAGGATGAATTTGTTTCTTGTTAAAAGGAGCCTCTGGGTCACATGTAATAGATGTGGTATCATTTAGGGTTAAAAAAAAAAGTCACAAATTTAAATGAAACCAACAAAGAGAAAACATGCACTTTGCCGGGTGTGTTGGGCAGGTTCTTCCTCCCAGGCTCTGGCATCTCTTGAGATCTCTGCAGTAACACTAGTGCAGACAGCAGGAGCAGCTCTCCGGCCGGGAAGCAAAGAGCCCACGTGTTCTGTGCGGGCTGCCCTAGCCAAGACATGTTCCACCTCAACCTCAGGGGCTCACACGAATCACGAGAGCACTTAAAGGGCTTTATGATAGATACCAGGTAACTGCCAGAGTGACCTTAGGGAAGTACATTCAGTACTTGGTTACGCAAATTCACACAACTAACTGTCTTGCCGCATCCCGGCCCAGGGTACCAGCACCTCTCTGGGTCCCCACTCTTTTTTTTTTTTAATATTTTATGTATTTATTTCTTTGACACAGAGTGATCACAAGTAGGCAGAGAGGCAGGCAGAGATAGAACGGGAAGCAGGCTCCCTGCTGAGCAGAGAGCCCGATGTGGGGCTCGATCCCAGGACCCTGAGATCATGACCTGAGCCATGTAAAGTAAAGGCTCATTAACCCACTGAGCCACCCAGGCCCCACCCCGGGTCCCCACTCTTGGGGGCCTTCTGACTTCCTGGTAGTAGGACTTCTGGAAAATCAAGACTTAAAAGACTAAGCCACACCTACCTTTAATACCAAGGACTTGTAAAAACTCAAAGAGCCTTCCTACCCTGCTGGATAAAGTCTAATTGGCCAAATAGAAAAGTCTGAGATCTTTTTTTTTTTTCTCTTGCTTTTTAAATTGTCAATCTACTATTACAGCAACACTGAGTCAAAAGAAGGAAAACTGTATATAATCCCATAAATCAACTGCAGATGTCATCAGGTACTGTTGTTTTGCTCACCCGTAGGTACACATTGGAAATAAATTGTTACCCAAATAAATAGTGTGCCGCCACGCAATGAGTTACTACCGAAGGTATAAAATGAAAACCAGGGATCTGCCCAACCCTATGCAACAGGCACACATCCCACCAGCGACTCTTAACTGTTTCTATTCCAGTTATTTCTGAGGCCATCGCTGTAATTCTGATCTTTTCTGGTCTGTAGAATTTACTGACCCTGCTCTGATAAGGAATGTAGATTTGGCTCACACTGTTGCTCCTCTATTTGCTTCCAATTTCTGTCATATCACCATTTTATGCTCTAATTTTGGTCTCCTAAGTAACCTATGTATCATATTATATTTAAGAGGCCACTTTCTAAGGTGAGGATACAGGGATACTCCTCTTCCCACCATGTCTCTTTCTCCTTCTACTTTACAACAGCTAGAGACTATACCGTTACTGTTAGTCAAAGTGCTGGGAACCTCATACTCTTGCCATCACGAAATCCTCATGTCACAGCTCTGGCTTTCTTCCTTAAAAAAGGCAAAGAACAAAAACAAAACTCAGTACGTACTGTTTATATCTATGCAAATACTGTTAGGAAAGGCCAATCAGAACAATCTGATTATATATCCCCTTTTTATTCCAATTTCATGAGTTCTCTGCCTCTTCTAAGAAGAAGTATTAGCATCAGGGTCAAATACATGGATCTTGGGGTACCTGGGTGGCTCAGTTAAGTGTCTGACTCGTGGTTTTGGCTCAGGTAGTGATCTCAGGGTCTCTCTGTTGTGAGATCAAGCCCATCATTGGGCTCTGCACTCAACATGGAGTCTGCTTGAGATTGTCTCTCCCTCTCCATCGGCCCCTCCCCCCTCTTGCTCTCTCTCTAAAAAAAAAAAATCTTGCGGGGCCTGGACGGCTCAGTGGGTTAAAGCCTCTGCCTTCGGCTCAGGTCATGATCTCGGGGTCCTGGGATCGAGCCCCACATCGGGCTCTCTGCTCAGCAGGGAGCCTGCTTCCCCCTCTCTCTCTGCCTGCCTCTCTGCCTGCTTGTGATCTCTCTCTCTCTCTGTGTCAAATAAAAATCTTTTAAAAAATAAAATTTTTAAAATCTTTTTTAAAAAAGCATTTGGACTTTTTTCACTTGCAATTATTTTTTTTTTAATGATTTTATTTATTTGACAGAGAGAGATCACAAGTAGGCAGAGAGACAGGCAGAGAGGAGGAAGCAGGCTCCCTGCTGAGCAGAGAGCCCCATGCGGGGCTTGATCCCAGAACCCTGACATCACGACCCAAGCCGAAGGCAGAGGCTTAAACCACTGAGCCACCCAGGCGCCCCAACTTGCAATTATTTTTTGACTCACTCTTGGAATAAAACTTTTAAATATTTGGTTCCCAAAATATCTTTCTCTCTGGGGCTTCTGTTTTATCTGACATATATCTTTTTTCACATTGAAGGCTTTCTTCATCTTTCACACCTTGGCTCTCATCCATATTGAAGAAGCTATCAAAGAAGATGAGAAGTTCAAATAGGTGGGTAAGACCAGTTGAATGGCATGCTTTGCTAGAGGGTGAAAAGTATAATAACCAGTTGTTTGGGTGCAGGTCCTCATGATGCCCAAATAAGGCAGCCCTTATTTTGAACATAATCCACTGAATTCCCTAGTCACCCAGGTTATTTTTAGTACATAACTTCCTTCCTACTTTATTTTCTGCTTACCTACAGCCACTGTAAGACAAGAAAAATAGGGGAGAAGAGAAATAAAATGTGCAGTTTCATAGAAAGATCTTCAATTAACCCTGTATTTCTCCCCAGTCTCTTGGTGTACATCTGTTTTGGAGCCGTGGCCTCTACTGCTGCAACCCTTTCTTCACATGATCCTGGCTTCAGCCTTTGACTCTGCATCTCCAAGTGATGCTCTCACACTTGCTTTCACCTTGCTCAAATTTGCACTTATGGCTTCCCCCACTTTCTTCACCATTTCTGATTTACACTTCAGCTTTTGTTTTGAACATTCTGCTGAGCTGATTTTTTTTAAATTTTATTTATTTGACACACAGAGAGATCACAAGTAGCCAGAGAGAGGGAAGCAGGCTCCCCGCTGAGCAGAGCCTGATGAGGCGACCGATCCCAGGACCCTGAGACCATGACCTGAGCTGAAGGCAGAGGCTTTAACCCACTGAGCCACCCAGACGCCCCCATAAACTGACCTTCTTAACCAACCATCTGTGTACATCTTTTTCATGTAGTTGTAATATTTTGTGTATATACTACTTTGGGTCCTGTTTTCACTTCACCTGATAAGTATTTTCCATATTGCTATACACCCAGCTCTGATTATAGTCAACCTGAGCAACAAAGTTACATTAGAGCACAATGGAGCCCTTGAGATAGTCAGTCTATTTTTAATTCCAATAAAAACTATCTCAGAAGACTTTCCAACTTCATTCCTCCAATTCCAATAACTGCTGGTTTACATTGGCCGACTTCATATTTCATCACTCAACACCGACTTTGTCAGGTAAAGATTTCTTCTTAGATTGAGTGTTTGGGGCTTTCCATTAAGATCTTTCAGTCCAGGGCACCTGGATGGCTCAGTGGGTTAATAAGCCTCTGCCTTTGGCTCAGGTCATGATCTCAGGGTCCTGAGATCAAGTCCCACATCAGGCTTTCTGCTCAGTGGGGAGCCTGCTTCCTCCTCTCTCTGCCTGCCTCTCAAGTAGGCATACTTGTGATCTCTGTCAAATAAATAAAATATATAAAAAGTATTTATAAAAAAATAATAGCATCTTCCAGTCCAAAAATAAAATAAAATAAAAAAGAATATCTTCCAGTCCACTATTTCTATGAACGTGTCACAGGGAAAATGTCTGTTTAAGTTTGGGTAGTTGCTTACACTAAAAAGATTATATGGTGGGTAAAGCTAGATATTGAATTCCGTAACTCCTGCTAAGAGCTCTGACAAAGTTTTTCTTTTTTAAGATTTTATTTGATAGAGAGAGAGAGAGAGAGACAGCAAGAGCAGGAACATGAACAAGAGGAGTTGGAGAAGGAAAGCAGGCTTCCTGCCAACTAGGGAGCCTGATGTGGGGCTCAATCCCAGGACTCTAGGATCATGATCTGAGCCAAAGCCAGACACTTAATGACTGAGCCACCCAGTCGCTCCTCTGACAATGTTTTAAATCAGTGGTATGTTCATAGCTTCTCATCTAAATGCAGAGGTAACCACATTTTAATGTACATACATTGTGTTGCTTTTGGGAACTGCAGGCTCCTGGGTTTTACCACCAGAGATTCCAATTTAGTAGATCAAGGTAAGCTTGGAAATGTGCAGTTTCAGTGAACACTGCAAGCAAATCTGATGCACATGGTCATAGACCACACTGAGTGTCCTACCTTTGTCAGTCACTCGATATGTAATAAAGGTTTGGCAGTGAGCGTCGCCATCTTGGTTATTCAACTTCTCTCCCATGAGTTTTTTCATGCTGAATAAGGGATGTATTATAACCGAAAACCTTCCCACACTCATTACATTCATAGGGTTTTTCTCCAGTATGAATTCTCCGATGCCTAGTAAGTTGACATCGCTGACTAAAGGCCTTTTCGCAATGATTACATGTGTAAGGTTTCTCGCCAGTGTGTGTTCTCTCATGTTTCGTAAGTGTTGACCGATCATTAAAGGCTTTCCCACAGTCAATACATTCATAGGGCTTTTCTCCAGTATGGGTTCTCTGATGTTCAATAAGGCGTGACCTCTGACTGAAGGCTTTAACACACATGTTGCACCGATACGGCTTGTCTCCAATGTGTGTTCTTTGATGCACAATGAGGGGAGACCTCTGGCTGAAAGCTTTACCACAATGACTGCACTTATAAGGTTTCTCTCCAGTATGGGTGCGCTGATGCACAATAAGCTGTGATCGCTGCCGAAAAGATTTCCCACAGTTATTACACTTGTATGGTTTCTCTCCAGAATGAATTCTCTGATGGGAAATAAGGTGAGAGCTCCCTGTAAAGGCTTTCCCACACTGATTACATTCAAAAGGCTTCTCTCCAGTATGAGTTCTCTGATGCTCAATAAGGTGAGAGCTCCCACTGAAAGCTTTATCACACTGATTGCATTTATATGGCTTCTCTCCAGTGTGAATTCTCAGATGCCTAATAAGTTGGGTGCTTCGAATGAAGGACTTTCCACACTGGTTACATTCATAGGGTTTCTCTCCAGTGTGAGTCCTTTTATGCGCAACAAAGTCTGAGCTTTGGCTGAAGGACTTTCCACAATGAGTACACTCATAAGGCTTCTCTCCAGTATGAATTCTTTGATGTACAATAAGGTTAGAGTTCCACCTGAACGATTTTCCACATTCCTGACATTTATATGGTTTTTCTCCAGTGTGAGTTCGCTGATGCCTAATAAGTTTGGAACTCTGGGTGAAGGATTTCCCACACTGGTTACATTCATAGGGCTTTTCGCCAGTGTGGGTTCTCTGATGTACGACAAGGTCATAGCTCTGGCTGAAAGACTTACCACACAGAGTGCATTCATAGGGCTTTTCTCCAGTGTGTGTTCTCTGGTGTACAACAAGCTTAGAGCAACAGCTGAAGGATTTTCCACACTGATTGCATGCATGTGGCCTCTTTCTAGTCTGAAAGATGTCACAGTCAGTAAAAGATGAGGCTGTGTGGAAGGCATCATGTTCCTCCTCACACCTAAATGGTGCTTCTCTAGGATCACTTATTTTGGTTCGTACCAGGCAATCATCACAATCATACTGACATTCTCTAAGATGCATTGGCTTGTGTTCATTCAGAGTCATGCTATGATTAATGATGTTTCCATAGTCTGGACAGTTATTGTTCTCTGCTGAAAAAAGTCTATTATGAGACTGAAGGGAGGTACTGTAGCTCAAAGAGTCACTAGTGACAGTATATTCACAAGGCTTTTTATTTCTCATTTCAACATTTCCTAGTCTATTCAAATAAATACTCTGACAGAAGGCTCTAGCACTTTGGTGATTTTCATAAGGCTTCCAATCAGCCCGGCCTTTCTCATGATTCATAAAAACTGAATTCTGTTTCAACTTTTTAACCTGTGAGTCAAGGGTATGGAAATGTGTTCTTGTGGGTAATGTTGGAGGGAGAAGGCTTACATGCAGGTAACGTCCCCCAAGCTCATGCTCACAATGGTCCCCTTGAGCAAACAGTGTCTCTGAGGTAAGTACCATTTGACTCCAAGAGTCCTCCTGGTGCTCACTTAGCTGGTTCCTCCAATCCTGCCTTTTTCCTAATGACACCAACCAGGGGCCCTCCTCCCGTAGGCAGTGTTTCATTTCTATGTGGTGGAATGGTTCTTCCACAGTAAAATCTTCTTTGGAAGCTGACTCATTCTTTTCAAATGCATTCTTCCCATCTGAAAGAAACCCAAAATACCAGAATTACTGGAGATGCATTAGAGCGTGAGGATGGGATGAAGGGGACCACCAAGTATGAGAGGTATCTCTGGGTTTGTTTCTAATCCATGGACTGCAATTTCATGCAGGATATAAAAAAAAAAAAAAAAAAAAAGGATAGATCAGCAAACAGGATATCAGTGATAATGTATAAAAAACAAGCAACGATAATGAAGAAGAGGTATAACCCAGGAAGACTGGTCCCCAAAGAGGGAGAAGAGGAATAAGAATAAGCAGGGGACGGTAAAGATTAAAGAAAGGATCCACAAAAGAATTGGCCTAAAGAAAAGGTAGGTATAAAGGTATAAAGGTATACAGCCCCCATAACCACAAAAGACACCTACAATCTAATTGCCTGTGAAGCCTATGAATTTGGTACTTGATTTGTAAAAAGGGTCTTTGCATAAATTAAGGAATCTGTGTGGGCCCTAAAAGTGACAAGAAGTGTCCTGTAAGGGGAAAGTAGAAATTTGATACACATAGAGGCGATATGAACACAGAACAAAGAGATTTAAAGATGCTAGCCTTAAAGACTGAAGCGATACGGGCACAAACCAAGGAAAGTTCCAGCCCCAGAACCTGGTGAGATAAGGAACAGATTCCCTCCTGGACCCTCCAAGGGAGCATGCCTCTAAACCTTGATTTCAGCTCAATGGTGTTGATTTCAGGTTTCTGGGGTCCGGAATCATGGGAGAATCAATTCATGTTGTTTTAAGCCACCCAACTGGTAATCCGTTACCGCAACCACAGGAAATTAATAAAGGAGCCTACCTCAACTTAGATTACTGACCCAGAATCTTAGTCTATCTATTTTCTGATTCTGCATCTTGAAACAGGATCTAAACACCAACACAAACTTAATATTCTTAATGCACCATTTCTACTATTTCTTCAGGCTACCCACAGAAGAAAAGCTCTCTAACCATTTTGTAATCAATGCCACAGACTTCCCAGAAAAGCACTATAGTCCTTGAAGCAGTAGTTGGCTAGGCTGGGCTGCAAGTGGGCTTCACTAACTAGCAACTTCTAAAGCTCATTTTCCTCAATGGTAAGCCAGGAATAAAGATTCTTAGCTTACAAGGTTTACTTTGATGCACAAATGAACCGATAGGTGAGTCTCAACCGATAGGTGAGCCAAGGTACCTGGCCTGTGGTTCACTGTTAACACATGGTGTCATTGATGTGGCCTCCCCTATTATTGTCCTAAGAGGGATTCCTCCCTCTGTTGAAATATTGGGTCTCTAACAAGTGGTACAGGTAGGGTGCCTGGGTGGCTCAGTGGGTTGAAGCCTCTGCCTTCAGCTCAGGTCATAATCTCAGGGTCCTGGGATCGAGCCCCACATCGGGCTCTGCTCAGCGGGGAGCCTGCTTCCCCCTCTCTCTCTGCCTGCCTCTCTGCCTGCTTGTGATCTCTCTCTCTCTCTGTCAAATAAATAAATAAAATCTTAAAAAAGACAAAAAACAAAAAACACAAGTGGTACAGGTTCCCAGCTTGGGACCTTGCCTGGGTCTTCCAAGATTCCCCCTTTACTTGTTGCTCTTCCCACTTCAGTCATGTAGCCACTCACATCTAGTACCATCAAGGCCTCTGATTAAGTCCCCATGCTTCACTCTCCATATCTGCTAAAGAGACAAGGATCCTCCATTTGGCAAAGTATTAACTATACTCTGTGGCCCTCCTTTGACTTTCAGGGGAGGCATTTTCCTTTGAACAAAGTCCTTGTCTAAGCCGAACACCCTCCACAACCAACAATGTTCTCCTTCCCAAGACTCTGCTGTGTTCCTTTTTGGTGTTGCCTTGGAATCCCTGATGATGAGAACTTTTTCCAATGAAACAGTGGTTCAGTGAAAGGGAGTGAGAGGGTATTTGGAGACCGGAAGAAGGAAAGAAGTCTTGGGTGGCTCAGATGTGTCCGAGTTGTGCCTGGTCATTGGAAACTGGGCAAAGGAGGTCAGACATTTTACACAGTGTCTCCATCAAGATTGCAAAATGAGGAAAACAGATTGTGTAGGTCAGCTACAAAGTAGTATCTATGATAGAAGAGAAGAAAGATGATGTCCACATACTGAATTCAGAATGACGTCACTTGAAGGATCAAGGAGAAGCAGGTGACACTTCAGAGGGAAAAATAACAGGCTGTAGGTGAAAGTTACAGGGTAAGAAAGAGCAGGAAAACACAAGATAAACCCAACATCTCTGGCTAGGGGAATGTCAGAAGGTAGTGTGAAGGTCAAAAAGTGGTGTGAAGGACACACATGATGTTTCAGCTAACTGAAAGCAGCCAGTTAAGAAAGGCCACTTACTGCATGATTCCAACTACAGGACATTCTGAAAAAGGTAAAACTATATTTAGGGCAGTGACTACTTTGCATGATACTATAATGATGGAGATATGGCATTACACATTTACCCAAATCCTCAGAATGTACAACACCAAGAGTGAACCTAATGTAAACTACTGATCTCCACTGGTACTGTGTGAATACAGCTGCACCCACTGTATCAAATGTACAACATAATACGGGATATTAATAACAGAGGAAACTGTGTGTCTGTGGTGGGGAAAGGGTGATATATGGGAACTCTGTACTTTCTGCTCAACTCTAGGTAAACATAAAAGTGCTCTAATAAATAAAATCTATTAGTTAAAACAAAACAACAACAAAAATATCAGAAGCAGCCCAGTTAGTTGCGGTGATGAACATGTTCTAAAATTGATTATAGTGATAGATGCATAAGCTGTGAATACACTAAAATCCTTCACATACTTTAAATGACTGAATCATAGGTCATGTGAATTGTATCTCGATAACGCTATGAAAGAAAAAAAAAAAAGTTCAAATCAGGTTGAGACACTGGGACATGTATAAGGAGGTGGGCCTATGGGATGAGGAGAGGTGGGAAAACAAGTCCAGGAACTGATTTAATAGGAATCCTTCTGGAAGGAATCGGTCGTTGCCATTTCCTAGGATGTAGAAGTTCTTACCACACCTCTGGATCATCTAGAAGTTGTAAGAATGTCCAACATGAAGGAGGGATGGACACTTAACTACATGGGAAAGACCAGGCGTGAAGGAAGAGCTGTTTCCCTGGGTGGAAGTGAGGGTGGGGGACTCAAGGAAAAGAGGGAGCACAAGGACCTGGAACTATGTGAAGAAGCTGAGAGGTAAGATCAAAGGGAAGATGGGAACACAAATGACCCCATACATGAGAAATGTTGGCACAACAATGACACGTATTTCTCATGAATTGGGGACAGAAGGACAGCTCTATGTGGATCAGAATGTGGCTGCCGTGGAGGCAAGGAAGCAGCAGAGAACACCCAAGAAAGCTCCCTGCACCTCCGCTCCTCCTCGGACCCAGAGTCCTGCAGAGAGCAATCTCACCATGTTAACTCTCTGGGCTGCTCTCACCTTGGGGAGGTCCCTGTTCTGCCCTCCATGGGTCTTGTCCTTGCTCCAGCCAGCTGATCACATCCGGTTTGGAAAACAGAAGCCCTGGTCAATGGGGAAAAACACGGGACTTTGTGCTCTGCTTAGAGAGGAGGAGAACCGTGTCCTCTGGCCCAGCCCTCAGTCCCTGGGGTCAGATGTGGATGTATTAGGAGGGCCTTGCACATCCCAAGGAAACTCCCAGCAAAACTCTTGGCTCATTACAGACAAAATGAGTGGCAATATCTCCAGGATCTCTATCTCAAAAGCATCCATTTCTAGAATGCTCAGGTCCAGCCCAGGCACACCCGTAAAAAGAGCTGGAGAGTAGAGTCCTTGAAGCAGAAAACTGCTATGATGGGCAGTGCTTGTCTCACCCAGAGAGACCAGGTGGCTGCAGGTCTCCAGAGTCACGCTGCGGTAGAGTTTCCTCTGGGCCGGATCCAGCTGTCCCCACTCCTCCCGCGTGAAGGTCACAGCCACGTCCTTGAAGCTCACAGGCGGCTGAAACATCACCCATGTTACCATGGGGCTCTGCCTCCCCAGTGTGGAGGCTGGGTCAGGGGGATGGGGCAGCACTGGGAGAGAGAGGACGTGGGCCCAAGGTGACATCTGTGGGCACTCACAGGGTTCCCACCTTTGGGATCAGGCCCATGGTGTTTTCACTTCTCTCCAAGGGCCTCATCTCTCACTGGTCACACCAGTGCTTCTGATTTTTTGTAGTAGGAAACAACAGGAACCTCACCCGGAAATCCCCACCCCCAACTTCTCTACAAAATCACAGATTTGAGGCCAAAGAGCATGTTCTAAATCAGGGATCAGCAAACTAGAGTTCCCGCTAGAAAGCATCACTGCTGGCACCTTGATCTTGGATTTCCAGTTTCCAGAACTGTGAGAAAATGTCTGATGCTTAATACCACCCTGTGGTATTTTGTTATGGCAGCACAAACGGACTAATATAGGGAAGAATGGATTTTTATATTTTTAAAGGACGATGTGAAAAAAGAATTGAGACAGAGACTGTGTGTGGCCCACAGAGCCTAAAATAGTTCCTACCTGGCCCTTTACATAAAGCCCTCGGTCAAGCCTGCTGTCAAAGAAGGGTGACAGGCAAACAGCCACATGTCCTGGCCCGGGGGGGTGGGCGGCTAGACATGAGTTGGCATCTCAGCCTCATGACTTACTTGAACTCCTCTAGCATAAGTTGTCCTCCCTCATGAAGACAGGACATGAGGGGAGGTAACCCCCTGGCCCCCACTAAGCACAAGGACAACGTGTGTGGTGTTGGGACGCTGAATGAGGTCAGGGACCCGCCCCTCACCCCACCATGTGCTGCACTGTAAGCCATCGAAGGACAACTATTGCACTTTAAGGGGACGCTCTCAGCTGCCCTCCTGAGTAGTCTCAGTGAGGGTCGAGTGCCCAGGGTGGCTGAATGGGGTATGGAGGCTTAGTTCTGCCCATCCTCAAGAGCCTGCTGTGCAGCCATGACAGACAGAGTCTGAGCCAGGGACCTGAGCCAGGTGTGGGAGACTCACATCCGGTCTGGTCCTGGGAGTTCCTGGCCCATCCGCACAGGGTAGGTGCTTCATCTACGGAGAGCCTTTGCCTTTCACATGAAGGCACAGGGCAGCATTACAGTGCTCTCTTGTGCTGGCCTGAGGAGGTGGGTGCTCTTCCCGGACCCGTTTTTACAGCTCACAAGACCGAGGCAGAGAGAGAAAAAAGGTCCCTAACTCACCCGGGATGGGATCGCGTGAGAATGTGCTTCCATCTCCTCCGCATACCCGAAGAAGCTGCCATGAAGAGGGCAGAGGTCCTCAGGAGGCAGGGCTGGTGAAGCAGGGAACAATGTGGTAAGCCCACGGGACCGAGCCCAATCCCAAGCCCACACAAAGGAGCGGGCTGCCAGTGCCATTTGAGGAGCTGGGAGGCAGGGCTCTGACCACGTGCCTTAACAAGCCCACGGCTCCGAGGTCCGCTGTGGCAGTCAAGCCAGCTTTCCAGATGGGGAATGGGCTAGCCCAGATCTGAGCCTAGGGATGGACCTGGGCTATCCCAGGCTCAAGGAAAATGCCCCGGCACATGTGGGTATATCTGAAATGTGAGCCCACAGATACACAGCCATCTCTCAACACCCAAATAAAGGACTGGCCAGTTTTTCCTGTCATTTCAAAAGACTAAATTGGGGGAGGTAGAAGCAGAGTGTTAAGACAACTGTACTATATTTTATATTTTATTTTGTGTATTATGTTATTTATTTTATTTTATTAAGATTTTATTTATTTGTCGGAGAGAGAGAGAGTCCACAAGTGAAGGGAGTGGCAGGCAGATGGAGAAGCAGGCTCCCTGCCGAGCAAGGAGCCCAATGTGGGACTGGATCCCAGGACCCTGAGATCATGACCCAAGCCGAAGGCAGACGCCTAACTGAGCCACTCGGGCATCCTGAGTGGCTATACAACTATACAATTTAAAAATATCCCAATGAAACATCAACTGGTCTCCCAAGAAAACTGTACGATTTTTTAATACCAGTGAAACATGAGCTGGCTTCCAAAAAAAAAAAGGCACAATTTTAAAGTATCACAGTAAAATATCAGCTGGTTTCCAAAAATGGGGGTGGGTGGAATGGGGACGAGGATGAAAATCCCCAGGAGGACAGCTAAAGGTCACTCTGTTGGGGGGTGCCCACTCCCCCAAGCCACTCTGAAGGAGGAGGATCCTGACCCACTGTGTGTGGGGGGCACACCCCATCACCCACTACTTTACTGGACTTTGTCACAGCTTCCCATACTCTACTTCTCTAACAGCTTGGCTGCATGACTGTGCACTGAGATAGCCAGGCAAAAATCCTGCCAGACCTTGCTTGTTTTAAACCCTTCCCCGTATTTGCCTCCCACTCACTCACTTGTATCAAGAGCACTTCTACACCTGTGTGTGAAAGTGCATATGCATGTGCGCGCGCGCGCACACACACACACACACACACACACACACACACAGGCCATTCATGATACCCAACATTCCAGAAATGTAAGCTGTATTTGTACGTTTGTTCACACAGAGCTATTGCTCATTCTGCCAGATTCTGGCTTCTTTCATTTCTGTGGTGCCATGCAGGTCACAAAGAACCTTGGACCCTCAACCCCATGAAACAGACTAACTATCATCTGGGCTGGAGGCCCAGGGAAACCCAGGCCTCTCATTCATTGCTTGCTGTTCTCCCAGGGCTGAATGCTGGCATTTTTCTTATTCTGCTTTCTTTTTATTTAAAGATTTTATTTATTTATTTGACAGAGAGATCACAAGTAGGCAGAGAGGCAGGCAGAGAGAGGGGGGAAGCAGGCTCCCTACTGAGCAGAGAGCCCGATGTGGGGCTCGCTCCCAGGACCCTGAGATCATGACCTGAGCTGAAGGCAGAGGCTTTAACCCACTGAGCCATCCAGGCGCCCCCTTTACTGTTTTCTCTATAAAACCCATTTCCCTAGAGAATCAAGGATCAAGTCACGTATCAGGGAAAGTGTGCTCTCTCTATGCCTCAGGTTTTTTGGCAGTTCTCACCTTTGTTTTCAAATGCTTGAGTCAGTTCCTTAACCCACGTCTTCCGTTCTTTGAGCTTCTCCAGGTGCTGGGGTTTGTCTCAGGTCCTGAGCTCCCAGGATAGTGTTGGGGGCCACTCCTGGCCAGAGCCAGTAGGAGCGCAGTGCCTACAGGACCTCGACATTTGCAACTGCTAAAACCACAAAAGCCCCAGAGGCAGCTTCCCATTGCGCCCCCTCGTTTCCAGGACAATCTGTTTTGAGAACGCTGGCTTTCAACACAGCTGGGGTCTGAGAACTCCTTTCCCAAACTTAATTCTGCAGACACTTTTTTCTGGCCATCACCTTCATGGAGAGTCCCGATCTCTCTTTTTCACACACACCTAACGTTCTTCAGGCAAAATGAGCACTCAAGTCCCCCGAGATTCACTATCAAAAGGAGTGAGTGCCGGGCTACCTGAGGGGCTCAGTCGGTTGAGCGTCCTACTCTTGATTTCAGCTCAGGTCATGATCTTAGAGTCGTGAGACTGAGCCCCACGTCAAGCCTGTGTGTTGGGCTCCACGCTGGGTGTGGAGCCTGCTCAAGATTCTTTTTCTCTCTCTCTCTGCTCCTACCCTCCTTCCCCCAGCATGTGCTCTCTAAAATAAATAAATAAAATTTTAAGCAAGTAAATAAACAAACAGGAGAGACTGGCAGAAGACAATGGCTTCAAAATGCAGGGTTGTCTCTGACCTTGGCACTCAGGCCAGTACAGATAAGGCAGCAATAACCATGTAAGAAATGGAATCCCAGAATGATTACAATAGCTGTCAGATAAGAAATTTTTGGGGGGCACATGGGTGGCTCAGTCATTAAGCATCTGCCTTCGGCCCAAGTCATGATCCCAGGGTCCTGGGATCGAGCCCCGCATCGGGCTCCTTGCTCAGCAGGAAGCCTGCTTCTCCCGCTACCATTCCCTCTGCTTGTGTTCCCTCTCTTGCTGTGTTTCTGTCAAATAAATAAAATCTTTAAAAAAAAAAAAAAAATTTCGGGGGTGGGAACCATTTATATCCCCCTAAAAAACACTTAAGGCAGAACATAAGTCTGTGAAAAAATGTTCAACTTTCAACTTTTAGAGCTGGTGTGAGTACACATTTACCCGACTTCCAGCACTAACTTAAAAGAACAGAACAACCCCCACACCAAAAAGGTAAAAGTTCCATCCATCTGCAGTGATGCCGGAACGGCCATACTGTCCACAGCAGACACCCAAGACAGGGAGTGTGCACAACAGGTTGACTCAGCAGGCCTGGGTGGTCCATGCCCCGCACAGCCTTCCAAAGAAAGGCCTATCCCCTGACCAGTTGCTGGGAAGTAACCTCTGAGCCCCTGGGGAGTTCCTACTGAAAAAATGCCTGTTTACTTGGGGACACCCCTACAAAGTGAGCACCAGGCTCAACAAAACGACAAGGCCACGAAGAGAAACAATCTCCAGGAAGTGTGAGCAAGTTGGCCCTTTCCATACAGCCGTGGTTCTCAACTGGGGACAGGTCTGCCCTCAAGGGACATCTGGCAATGTCTGAAGACGTATGGTTGTCACCCCTTGTAGAGGGCTGAGTAGAAGTGAGGCAGGACTCAACATTTCCCCTACCAGAGGATGACTCCACTTCCAAAATCAATACTGTCAAGGTTGAGAAACTTCTCTCTAACGGCAAGGCGTGCTCCAGGGGCACCATGACTCTTCAGGTCTGGGCCAATGTCATAGATTAGCAGAGCTGCAGAAAATCTGTGGACAGATTTTCTAACTCAGCCCTCTTTACTTTCACCGTCTTCTCTTCCTGAATAAAATGGAAAACTCAGAAGCTACTCAGGATAGAAATGACAGCAAACTTTGAGGACACTCACCTCTCACAAAAGGCTGTGACCAAACAGGACAAAAGGCTCTCGCCCACCAGGATGCCACTAAACTATGTCCACACTAGCTTTTCTTCCTCTGCCCATGGCACAGGGCACCTGTCTCAGCTGATCCCCTCCTTTGCATGCTGATTAGGATTTTGCAAATGTTTTGACCGTGTCTGTGGTTGGCTGACTAATGGCCCCTAGCTAGTCCCCAGGACTTGTGAATACGTTACCTTGCAGACAAAAGGGACTCTGGAAATGTGATTCAGTTCAGAATCCTGAGATGGAGAGATTATCCCAGATTTTCTGGTGGGCCTGATGTCAACATAATGATCCTGATAAAGAGGGAAGAGGATCAGGGACAGAGGAGAGGTGATGGCACAAGCAGAGGCTCCTGGGCCCCAAACCTACACGTCGTCTCTATCTGATGCAACGCAGACCACTAACATACGTACTTCCTAACTTGGAAATGCTTGACTCTCTGATCTTCACATGTGTACTGAGCATCCATGAGGTTGTGCTAGGACACTTAAAGTCCTTCTTGACCCCTCCCTCATGCTCACCTGTCACATTTGGTTAGTTACAAAGCATCCCCACATTTCAAGTATCATGTGCCTCTCCATACTCTCGGTCCCCGAAGTCTGGCCCAGTCTTTGCTTTTTGCTTGGGTTACTGGAGATCTGACTGGGTCCTGTGGTGTGTCTTTCCCCCTTTCTCCCAGCAAGCCACAGGGACCACGGAAGATTACAGCTTCTGTCACTGTGTGGCAAACTCACACTTGCCACCTTCCTCAAGTTAAAGCTCAAATTCCTCTACAAGCTCTAGAAGTTCCTTTCTGGATTAAAAGTACACACATGGAGGGGTGCCTGGGTGGCTCAGTCATGATCTCTGCCTTTGGCTCGGGTCATCATCTCAGGGTCCTGGGATCGGGCTCTCTGCTTGGCAGAGAGCCTGCTTCCCCTGCTCACTCTCTGCCTGCCTCTCTGTCTACTTGTGATTGCTCTCTCTCTGTCAAATAAATAAATAAAATCTTTAAAAAAAAAAAAAAAAAAGTACACACATGGAGCGCTTGGTTCAGACATGGAGTTGGGTAAAACCCAGTCTTTTCTCCTGAGTTTCTCCTTTACTCCCGTACTCCTAACACTTCTGTCCCTTCTGCTCACCAATGTGTGAGGTTTCTTTGCCCATATCGAACACTTCTCTGTGACACCAGCAGGGTGTCCTACAATTTAGCTCAACTCAGATCCCACTGATTAAGGGCTGACTTCCACAAGACTGCCCCAATCCCCTTCAGATGCCAATCTCAGGGAGCAGGTCCCCAGGTTACCCACAACTTCTCTCTGACTTAGCTACAAATTGAAGATTCCCATGACCTCCTCATCCTTGGATCCAGTTATTTGCTGGAGTGGCTCATAGAACTCAAGGGAACATACACATTTGCCCGTTTATTACAGTATATGATAAAGAATACAGACGCACAGTGAAGATAAAGAGATACATGGGGTAAAGTCCGGAAGGTTCCCAACTGCAGGAGTTGGGGTGTCACCTTCCAGGAATGTGGATGTCCCTCTGACCTCTCCCAACACAGGCTTGTGTTCTCTCAATCTCTCTCTCTCCCTCCCTCATATAAATAAAGTCTTTAAAAAAACAAAAAACCATGCAAGAGACACAGCAGGGACAAACAGCAGCACTGATATCTCTATGAATGAGCAGAAAGGAAAGCAAAGTGGTGGTGGATGTGGGGTCTCGTTTCTGCAGCATCGGAGCATGAATCATGTTCTAAGCTGGGCTTTGCCAGAGCAAAGGCCTTAATCTTTTTTTTAAATTTATTTGTCAGAGAGAGAGAGAGAGCACAAGCAGGCAGAGAAGCAGGCAGAGGCAGAGGGAGAAGCAGGCTCCCCGCCAAGCAAGGAGCCCAACCTGGGACTCGATCCCAGGACTCTGGGATCATGACCTGAGCCGAAGGCAGACGCTCAACGACTGAGCCACCCAGGCATCTCTTAACTCATGATTTTCTATTAAAAAGTCACCAATAGGGGCGCCTGAGTGGCTCAGTGGGTTAAGGCCTCTGCCTTCGGCTCAGGTCATGATCTCGGGGTCCTGGGATGGAGCCCCACATCGGGCTCTCTGCTCAGCGGGGAGCCTGCTTCCCCCCCTGCCCCCGCCTGCCTCTCTGCCTACTTGTGATCTCTCTCCCTGTCGAACAAATAAATAAAATTAAAAAAAAAAAAAAAAAGTCACCAATAGACAAATGTAAAGGGTCCAAATAGCCAAGGCACAAACAAGGGAACAAACACTCAGGGAGCTGCCCAGCCTCACCAGAAAGGAACACGGAAGTATGGTGACAAGAGCTACTGTAAAGGGAATGTGTTACCAATGCAAAGCGGCTGGGCGATGCCTAACAACAGTCTGAATTATCAAGAGCATGAGTGCAGAAATCCTATCATCAAAAGACAGAACAAGTTCTAAGTATAAAGATGGTGATAAAATGATAGTTAAAAAAAAAAAAAAGATGTGGCCTGAACTTTAGTGCAAGATGACTAAGAGAATACTTTTAGGGATAAAAGTTAGGCTGTAGGAAGATATAATAATTTTTTTTTTTTAAAAGATTTTATTTATTTATTTGACAGAGAGGAGAGAGAGCACAAGTAGGCAGAGAGGGAGGCGGAGAGAGAGGGGGAAGCAGGCTCCCCTGCTGAGCAGAGAGCCCGATGCGGGGCTCGATCCCAGGACCCTGAGATCATGACCTGAGCCGAAGGCAGAGGCTTTAACCCACGGAGCCACCCAGGCACCCCTGAAGATATGATAATCTTGACTATTCATTTGCCCAACAGATACTATAGCAAAAATATAAAGCAAAAACTTGGTAACCTCAAGGAAATATGAGAAAAACCACATGGGAAATGTCCACCTACATTTTAGAATTTGACTGATCAAGAAAACAGATTAGAAAATAATAAAATTTATACAAATTTAAATTATTTAAAATATGTCAAGCTGAATTGTATATATTTATTTATACCTATGTGTGTATGTAAATATGTATTTACATATACATATTTATACATATATGTATATGTATGTATATATATATAGTTATTTATTTATACACTTGTATGCTAGACAAAACTGTTTCATTTTCATTTGTATTATTCCCATTTTGTGGATGAGGCAACTGAGGCAGAAGGAGCTTGAAACCTAGTCAAGGCCTCATGACTGTGAACTAGGAAGCCAAGGGCTCTATAGCTCACAGCTTTGAGTGCGCTGCCAACCTGGTTCTCTGCCTCTCTCTCTGGTACATCCCTGCCCAGCCCACTGCCTCTGCCCTCTTTGTTTCTTTCCTTTTTTTTTTTTTTTTTAAAGATTTTATTTATTTATTTGACAGAGAGAGAGATAGTGAGAGACAGAACACAAGTAGGGGGAGAGGGAGAAGCAGGCTTCATGCTGAGCAGAGAGCCCGATGTCACTGTGTGGCAACTTCCCACTGTCCAACGTGGGACTTGATCCCAGGACTCTGGGATCATGATCAAAGCCGAAGGCAGACACTTAACAACTGAGCCACCCAGGTTCCCCCTCTGACCTTTTTCTTAGCAACCTCTATCAAGGACCCGCCTCTCAGCCTCTCTCACTCAGGTGCTCTGCACAATCTGCCTCAGGCTACTGGCCACCCTCTCCGGCTGCCCCTAATGGTTTTTGTGTCCTAAGTGTTTTGAGACTCTCTTCTGCCCCCACAGCTACCAGTCCAAGCTCTCACTTACCCTTCCGGCCCCCTCACTACTATCTGATCTGTGCAGATAAAGCTATCTCTTAATTCACTCCAATCAATGACCCTAGACTCCACCACCTTCCCGGCACACAGACCTCTAAGCCCACACCCTCCCAAATGCCTCCCTTAAATCTCTCAGGGGAGAGATATTCCTTCTCATAAGTAACTCCTGCATCCCAGTGCCCCGCCCCCTCTTCTAGTTACTTCCAGGCTCCCGTTCCTCCCAGCTAGGCCCTCAGAGTAGCCAACACTCCAATCTCCCCTCTGCACCCCATCCATCCTCTCTCTGTCCTCTCATTCCTAAACACACACACTACAAATGTACCCAAGAAAGCTGACCAAGATTCTACATCTATCTATATTGTCCTGGTACCACTGCCCATCCCTGGGCAGTATCTTACTGCTGGTGACCATTTCCACCCTCCCATCCTCTCCTTCCTTGTCTGGAGGCATCTGAGGGCAAGAGCTGGGAATGATACTCTGCAGCCAGACGGCCTGTTTTCAAAGTCCCAGCTCCACCACTTGCCTCTGTAGCTCCTAGTTCCTAAAGAGACCTCCTTACCCTCTCTAGGCCTCAGTTTCTTCCTCTGTAGACATCTGGGAGAAGAGCAGGCCTTGTGTCGTCGTGATGCTGCTGTGAGGATTAAATGAGTTGCATTTATAGAAGTTAATGTCATACTAACACAGGACATGGTAGATTTAGTCACATCGATTATAAATGAAGACAAAATTCCCTCTGTATTTCTCCCGCTGGACCTGAGGCGGGGTTGGGGTGGCAGGGTCTCTCGGTCTGCAGGCCTAGGGCGGAGGCTGCTTTCTCCTTCCTTTTCCAGTTTGCTCTTTCCCAGCCTGTGCGGTGGGCTGGGGTCTCAAGTGTTGCCCCAGGCCTCAGGTTCAGCCCAGACCTCCCGCCACTGCCATTTCCTCCTCCATTTCCAGGCCGACATCCTATAGATTCCTCCAGTCAACACATCTGGGTGACCAGGAATTCTCTGTGACCTCCACCCTGGTTCCTCACGAGAAATGGAAACTCAAGAGTCCCCCTCAGCTGTCCCCACTCCCTTCGCGTTCTCTCTTGCACTGAGTTATTTCTACAGCCAGATGCTTCTACTCTGAGGCTCTCTGAAACCCGACTCTAAGCCCTCACGCGCAGGACGGTTTCATGTCCCGGCTCTTGACACCTCCAGCCCGTCTCTCACCCAGCCCCCAACACGGGGTACCCACAAACACGACCAATGCAGGCACCCCGACACCGCAGCCCCAGAGCTGGCCGGGGCTCTACCTGGACTGCCTCTGATTCTTTGCTCACCTGGAAAACATGCACTTTGTCTTCAAACTGAGTTGAAGATCACGTACCAGTGGAAGAAAACGTGTCCGAGCTCTGAGGCTGGGGTGGCCTCTCGGGTAAAGCCTCCCGGGCCGGGGCTGCGGCCAGGAGGCGCTGGGCTACCACCTCCTGCGCAGAGCGCCTCCGGGGTAGGTGGCGCTGACGAACCGAGGGAGGCGAAAAGACGCGTCTGGGTGGGCAGGCCCCAGATTCCCGTAGGGCGGCCTGAAACCCTCAGCAGCTGGCCTCCTTTGCAGCAGGAGATGTCTGTCCCGGAGCGGGAGAACGTCAGCCAAGATCACCCCCGGCTGCACCAGCCGGAGGGGCTCGCGTCTGACAGACCCCAGCGCAGCCCCTCAGGAAGAGGGACCTCGGGCCGCACGGCTCCCTCCCCGCGCCCCGCCCAAGTCACCGCGGTCCGGCCTGGCCCCGCTCTCCAGCCCGCCCCGCCCAGCCCAGCCACGCCACGGCAGAGCCTCCGCGCCGGTCCCGGATTTCAGGCTCACCTGAGTTCGCGGGGCAATGGCGGCGCTTCCGGTGGATGGCGGAAGTGCGCGCGCTCGGCGCAACCAACTGCAAGTCCCAGAAGGCAGCGCGGCGGTGGCCGTTGCTCCCGGACTGCGACGGAGCCGTTAGTGTCGGGCCCCCGGCGGCGGCCTGAGGCCCGGAGGCTGCCTCTTCCGTTTTACGGCGGCCCGCGTTATGGTTCCGACAGTTGTTTCCTTGGGCTGTGTCCCGTGGCGGGCCTCTGCCCGAAGCCCGGCTTCACGGACGCCACGCCTTCTCCTCAGCCGGCGGCCGAGGCCGCGACGCTAGAATGGCGGACGTCTGCGACCAGCGTCGACGCCTGGGTTGGGGTCCGGACGGCGCTCGGCCGCACCTTTCCTCGTCGGCCTTTCAGTCGCCTCGACCCGCCGTGGAAGTGAACGAAGACGCCTCGAAGGGGGCACGGAGCCCGCTGAAGCGAGGCAGCCACCGTCCTGCGCTCCCCGCGGAGGCCCAAGGCAGGCGGGGGCGGGGCGCCTTGGCAGCCGGACACCGGCGAACTATAGGCGGGCCTACACTTAGGCCTGAACCCTAAAAGGGCCTTAGGATTGCGTAGGGGAGCACGCTTGGCTTTCTCCGGTTTTCCCTGAGTGGGACGGGGCAAAAATAGGGACGCCGGCAGTCAGCGACCGAGGCCTGACTGTTTGGGCCCTGTTGCTGCAGAGCCAGTCGGTCCGTTGTTGGTGTGCGGTCTCACTGCGTTGTGGGGTCAGAGGCTGAGACCCGCTGTCGGAGGCCGGGCTGCCGGCGGGAGTGACCGGCTCCGCTCACCTCCCGAGCTCCTCACTTGTGTCTGGGGTGCCCCTGTGACCAGCCTTCCTTGCTTGGACTCTTCCTGGGCTGACCCGACAGCCATCATCTTCTCACTTGAGTACTTCAGGCTTGTTAACAAGCCCCTGCAATTTGTAGATTCTTCCAGGAAGTCTGGGATCTAGTTCCAAAGGGAGACTCTTGAGGGGGTGGGCTCGTGCGTCTTGCTGTGTTACTGAATTAGGCAAGGGCATTCTGGCCAAGGAGCCGTGGCACGTGCGCTGGGGGCTTCGGGGGAAGTTCCTCTCTCACAGATGGACTTGGACACTGGTGTGGCCGCTGTGTGGCACAGCGGCCACCGTCTCTGGCAGTGCTGTCTGCGTAGCACGTGTAGAACGGTACCGCCCTGCCAGCGCCTGCCGGAAGCCAGCCCTAGAGGCCCACAAAGTCGGCATGCTGAGAATGGCAGAGCAGAAAGATGGAAAGAACCAGAGTCGGTAATGGGATCCTCCTCGTGTCACCGAATCAACCAATAATGCCTATGTTCCCCTTGGGACTTTTCCTTAGAATACCATAAATGACCTAGTTTTTATTATGGAAAACTTCAAACATAGAAAAGTGAATAGTGGGCGCCTGGGTGGCTCCGTGGGTTAAAGCCTCTGCCTTTGGCTCGGGTCATGATCTCAGGGTCCTGGGATCGAGCCCTGCGTTGGACTCCCTGCTCCGCGTGGAGCCTGCTTCGCCTTCTCTCCCCCCCCACCTTCTCTGCCTACTTGTGATGTCTCTCTCTGTCAAATAAATAAATAAAATCTTTTAAAAAAAAGAAAAGTGAATAGTGTGATGAAAACCCATGCTTCCCTCCATGCATTTACCCAACTTCATTTACTGTCATCATTCGGCTTTTTAAACTTAATCATTCCCACTTTGCTGGATTATTTTGAAGCAAATCCCATATTGTTTCACTCATAAATACCTAAGATTCTATCTGTAAAAGAGAATGATTTTTGTTTAACTTTTTAAAAAAGTTTATTCATTTGAGAGAGAAAAAGAACACCAGCAGGGGGAGAGGCAGAGAAAGAAGGAGAAGCAGACTCCCCACTGAGCTGGAAGCCTGATGTGGGGCTCAATCCCAGGACCTAGAGATGAAGACCAGAGCCTAAGGCAGATCCTTAACCATCTGAGCCACCCCGGAGCCCAAGAATGATTTTGGTAGAATAGGAAATCCACATAGAAAGTAAATTAGTGGTTGCCTAGCACTGGGGTAGTTTGAGTGAAAACGTGATTGACTGCTACATGGATATCAGTTTCTTTTGGGGGTGATGAAAATGTTATGAAAAGTTGATTATAGTGATGGTAAAACACTATATTAAAAGCCATTGACTTGTACAGTTTAAGTGGGTATATGTGAATTATGTCTCACTAAGGCTACTTAAAAATCAGTACATGAAGGGGCATCTGGGTGGCTCAGCTGGTTAAAGTGTCCTGTCTTCTGCTCAGGTCATGATCTCGGGACTCTGGGACTGAGTCCCTTGTGGAGCCTACTGTTGAGATTGCTTGAGTTTGGTTCCCTCTTCAGCAGGGAGTCTGCTTCTCTCTTTGCCCTGTGCTCATGCTCTATCTCAAACAAATAAATGAAATCTTTAAAAATAAAATCAGTACATAAGGGTACCAACATGTATTGGGGAAAAAAAAGATACAATGGAGAAAAAGATGACTTTGAAATACATAACTACGGTCATTAACACCTAAAAATATTAGCGGGCGCCTGGGTGGCTCAGTGGGTTAAAGCCTCTGCTTTCAGCTCAGGTCATGATCTCAGGGTCCTGGGATCGAGCCCTACGTCGGGCTCTCTGCTCGGCGGGGAGCCTGCTTCCCCCTCTCCCTCCCTCTCTGCCTACTTGTGATCTCTTTCTTTCTCTCTGTCAAATAAATAAAATCTTAAAAAAATATATTAGCAATAATTCCTTAATAACAAATATCCAGTGTTTACTTCACTTGGTTCCCTTTTTTACATTTATTTAAATTAG
Organism: Procyon lotor; assembly: GCA_028646535.1. Taxonomy (NCBI): domain Eukaryota; kingdom Metazoa; phylum Chordata; class Mammalia; order Carnivora; family Procyonidae; genus Procyon; species Procyon lotor. The sequence continues at coordinate 44,848,337 of CM053620.1, read as the reverse complement.
GATCTGAACAAGGTTCACACTTTGCATTTGGTTAATGTGTGCTTACGTCTTGTAATTTATGGGTTTCGCTGACATGTGTTTTTTCCTTTTGTTTCTATTTGTTGAAACCAGGTAAATTTTGCCCATAGGATTTACTACATTCTGGATTTTGGTGATGGTATCATGTCATTTCTCATAACCTTGTTTTTCTGGTAAACTGTTGGAGGCTTAATTAGATTTAAGTTTCTATATTTGACAATCCTTCCTAAGTGGTGCATATGTGTTCTTTTGCATCATATCAAAAAGTGCATAGGAGCACCTGGGTGGCTCATTCGATCAAGCGTCTGCCTTCTACCTCAGGTCATGGTCCCGGTGTTGGGATCAAGCCCTGTGTGAGGCTCCTGACTCGCAGGGGGCCTGCTTCTCCCTTGCTTCCCTGCTCATGCTCTCTCTCTTTCAAATGAATAAATAAAATCTTTTTTTTTAAAGATTATTTATTTATTTGACAGAAAAAGAGAGAGAGATCACAAGTAGGCAGAGAGGTAGGCAGAGAGAGAGGGGGAAGCAGGCTCCCCGCCAAGCAGAGCCCGATGCGGGGCTTGTTCATGACCTGAGCCGAAGGCAGAGGCTTTAACCCACTGAGCCGCCCAGGCGCCCCTATTTTTCTAATTATATCATTTCTTCTGCATCTTTTTGCTGGAATTCTTCCATAAGGAAAAACTTTCCCTCACTGATTTTTTGGTTATTCTGTGGAGGTAGAGTTTGTTCAGGAAAAACAAACAGGATAAAAAAATAAAGGCATTCTTTGCTTTTGCTTTGAGAAAACATGTGCTAGCAATCTCCAGAGGTAGCCAGTGAGTATGTTTTATATACATGGATTTTTAACATATTTTTTGTGTTTTAATCAGTTGCAGTGAATAATTTAATGCTCCATTTGTCCAAATGATGGCCACGAGCAGCCCTTTCAAGCTGGCTTCTTTGTCCCTTTGACATGATATGAGTAGGTTTTGTTAACTTCTTTGCTTTCCAGTCAGCAAAGATGTTGCAAGGCTCATTCTGTAAATTTCCTGCCTTGCCCTCGCCCCTGGAATTAGCTACTTCCCTGAGGAACCCTGGTTATTTTCAGCAGGAAATGTGTTAGTGCCCAGAGATGGCACTAAGAGTACCATTACTACTGGGGTAGTTATTGTTATAAATCTCTTCAGTGGACAAAGTTGGGACATATATTTTTAAGAGAAAATACATTTTGGATTAATCTTGGTACTATTCTCGGTCAAATTTAGGATTACAGGGCTTTAATTTTTTTTTTTATTCCTAAATCTTGGTTTGTAATTACATCAGTAGAATTACTTGGTTTATGTTTCAAATTATCTTCAATATTATTACTGAGAATTCAAGATTTCTCTGCAATTCTTTTTGTCCTTAGACTATATCTCCACGGTGAGATTACTGTGCTCTAAAGTTACTGGGAATAATTATTATCAATGTGGTAACCTTTTCAATGAATACTTTAAATTTTTAATGATCACTTCAAAAAAACCCTAATTTGGGGCACGTGGGTGGCTCAGTTGGTTACATGTCTGACTTCAGCTCAGGTCATGATCCCAGGGTCTTGGATCAAGCCCAGCATCTCGATCCCGCTCCCCTCTCTCTCTTTCTTTCTCTTTCTCTCAAATAAATCTTTAAAAAAATCAAAATTAAAAAAATAAAATAAATTTTAAAAATCTAATTTATATTAATACAGAACACTTCCATGGATCCAAAGAAAAAAATACAAAAACAACATATACTCAGAGAAGCCTAGCCTCTGTGCCTGCTCTTGCTTCTATTCCTGCTCTCCTCCACTGGTAACCATTTATATAAGTTTGGATTATCCTTCCATTTTTTCCCCCTTCCCTGCTCCCCACTCCTTCCATTAGAATATAAATATATCTTTGAATCTAAGATGAGTTTCTTGTAGACAGCATATCGATGTTTTATTGATTTTTTTATCCATTCTGATACTCTGTGTCTTTTGATTGGGGCATTTAGCCCATTTACATTCAGGGAGAAAGGGGAACCCTTCTACACTGTTGGTGGGAATGCAAGCTGGTACAGCCACTCTGGAGAACAGTATGGAGGTTCCTCAAAAAGTTGAAAATAGAGCTACCCTACGATCCAGCAATCGCACTACTGGGTATTTACCTTAAAGATACAAACGTGATCTGAAAGGGCACGTGCACCCGAATGTTTATAGCAGCAATGTCCACAATAGCCAAACTATGGAAAGGCCCTAGACGCCCATCAACAGATGAATGGATAAAGAAGATGTGGTATGTATATACAATGGAATACTATGCAGCCATCAAGAGAAACGAAATCTGGCCATTTGCAATGATGTGGATGGAACTGGAGGGTGTTATGCTAAGCGAAATAAGTCAGTCAGAGAAAGACAAGTACCACATGATCTCTCTGATATGAAGAATTTGAGAGGCAAGGTGGGAGTTTGGGGGGGTGGGGGAGAGAAATGAAACAGGAAGGGATGGGGAGGGAGACAAACCATAAGAGACTCCTAGACTCACGAAACAAACTAAGGGTGGGGGGGGGGTTGTGTGGGTGGGTAGGGATAGGGCGGCTGGGTTGTGGACACTGGGGAGGGTATGTGCTGTTAAGTGCTGTGAAATGTGTAAGCCTGACGATTCACAGACATGTACCCTGGGGCAAATAATACATTATATGTTAATAAAAATTAAAAAAAAAAAAGCAGTTCTAATGAAATAATGGAGACACAGACTAATGGGAGTGAGTTCACAGCACCTAGAAGGGAGAGAAACTGGAAAGAAGGACTAGAAATAAGTTTTTTTGCCAGTGGGAGGAGCAAAAAAATGGAGCCATAAACGAACGGTGAGGAGTTCAGCTCCTGACTAAAAACCTATGTGTTGTTGAAAAGGAAACTACAGGCCCCCAGGTGGAATCACTTATGTTAAGGGCCCCAAGTCAGGAAATCAAGATTTAGGGAAATACCTAACCTAACTGAACTTCCAACCCCTTCCTCCAGGAATGTAACCTTTAGCCAGTCCACCTGGAATTTCCTGGTCAACACTAGGAAATTTACTGAAAGACTCCTATTCCCCTTAGGAGGGTGACCTTGCTTAAAACAATGCGTTCTTTGCTAATAATTTCCTTTTTTCCATTCCCTGTCTGCCTTTAAAACCTTGCCTTTCCTGCAGCTCAGCAGAACTCCCCTCTCTCCACTTGCCAGAATCGATTAATAAAACCTGTTAGATCTTAAAAAAAAAAAAAAGAATATAAATATATATGCAAATAACACTTTCCTTCCGTAGTCCATTCCCTTTCTTAGGTAAAGGTCCTATACCACACATAGTCCTGGGATGTACTTTGTTGTTCCCACCTAACCAATTGACTGGGGAGACCACTGTCTGACAGTTGCCCTCGGCACTATTGAGTGGCAGGATGGCAGTTCCTTCCATCAGCCCTCTATTGATGACATATAAGCTGTGTCCAGCTTTTTGCTATTAAAAATAGTGCTGCATGGGGCGACTACTTTGCTCAGTTGGTTAAGCTAGACTCTTAGTTTTGGCTCATGACATGATTGGGCTTTATGCTCAGCAAGGGGTCTGCTTGAGATTCTCTCCCCCTCCCTTTTGCGCCCCCCCCCCCCGGCTCTTTCTCTTTCTAAAATACAATAAATAGATCTTTTAAAAAAATTGTGCTGCAAAGGATACTCCTGTGTCTGGGTCATTTTGTATTTCTGTGAGCGTATATTTGGAATAGAATCGAAGTGGAGTTGGTTGGTCAAAGGTAAATGTATATGTACTTTTGCCCAATTTCTCTCCTGTGGGTTATGCCTTTTTGCATCCCACAAACAATGTATGGAAGGACATACAGTCTCATCAGCTGGATGTGGCATCAAACTTTTGACTCTTTGCCAATCTGATAGATAAGAAACAGTATTTCAGTGCAGTTCTAGTTGGCATATCTTTTTTTTTTTAAGATTTTTTATTTATTTATTTGACAGAGAGAGAGATCACAAGTAGGCAGAGAGGCAGGCAGAGAGAGGGGGGAAGCAGGCTCCCCGCCGAGCAGAGAGCCTGATGTGGGGCTCGATCCCAGGACCCTGAGATCATGACCCAAGCCGAAGGCCTCAACCCACTGAGCCACCCAGGCACCCCCTAGTTGGCATATCTTTATGAGTAAGAACTTCTCTAATTATGAGCATCTTTTTAATATGTTTAAGAGCAGTTTTATTTTTTGTTCATATTTTGCCCATTTTTCTGTAGGGTTGTTAGTCATTTACTCTAGCTTTAGAAGTTCTTGATTGGAAATATTTTAAATGGTTTAAATTACAAATTGTAGTTTTTCAGTTTATAATCTTTTTTTTATGTTGCTAATTGTGTTGTGGTTTTTTTTTTTTTTCCATGTACAAGTTTACTTATTTTATTGCTTCTGGATTTTGATACACAGCAAGAAATATTTTCAAGTTATGGGGGAATTTACCCATGTACCTTCTAGTACTTACGTAGTACTAGATGAATAGTTAGTACTTCATCCTAGTGTGTGGTGTGAGGAATGACTTTCATTTTATCTTTTGCTGTATGCCTCCATAGTTATACTACCTAAATAGTTTACATTTTCCTCACTTTTTTGAGGTGCCCCTTTTATCATACAGTAAATTTCCACATGCATTTGAGTATTTCTGGATTTTCTGTTGAGTTGATCTATTTATGTGCCTATATTATAATTTTAAAATTATAGATGCTTTATGTTTTATTATTTAGTAGAGCTCACCCTCTCTCATTGTCCTTTTTCAGAGTGATTCTGGCTCTTCTCACTTTATATTATTCAGGTCTTATAAATTGGTGGAGGGTTGAAAGAGGAGCTAATAATAACAGTAATAACAATAGTAATAGATTAAGGACCTACTGTCAGCCCTGTAAAGCACATGTGTGTATTAACTCAGTACTTTTCTCAACAATCCTATAAGTTCGACACTATCTTAACTTCCCTGTGGAATGGCTAGAAACACTGAGGCACAGGAGAGGTTCAGTAACTAGCTCGAGGTAGCACAGCTGGTAATTGGAAAAGCTGATATTAGAACTGAGAACATCTCACTCCAGAGCTTGGGCTTTTCCCCTCTATGTGTCAGTTTTAGACCAGACTGACTTGGAAGTCGCGGATTCCTTCCACTCCTGGTTTGGTCTCAGCCATGTCTCCTCTTCTCCTGGAACCTCAACTTCCTCATTGCTGCCAGGAGAGGCCCTTAATTGGAGCCCTCAAAGTCAGTGTGTTCAGGTTGAGTGTTGGGGCCCCTGTCCACTCCCCCTCACACACAGGAGGGGAGATGGTAGGCGGAAGCCACACAGAGCCTCCCACCCGGGGACTGAATGGAGTGCTGCTAATTAGCTCGCCTTTGACCCAGGTGGGCCTCCTAGGTTTGGATGTGTTCCCAGCAACAAGAACAGAACATTCTGCCTGACATTAATTACCCCATTAGACAGCCCCTCACACAAATCCAGGGGGCACCACTCCCTTACAGGGCATTGTTCACTCATGCTTTTTCTTCCTGTTTTGTAGAGTTTTTAGCTTCTTAAACCTGCTTTTCTTTCTCTTGATGTGACTGGAATTCCTGACATTGGCTCTTCTCAATGCAGGTAGGAAGAGATGAGAGCAGGGGTATCCCCTTCGCCACTAAAGCTGCAGAAAGGCTGCTCTGTAGAGTAAGAAGACTTGTCAGCCAGCTGGACTTCAGATGTTATGCCCTCTTTGAGAAATGTTCACCTGTAAGGAGAGTTTCCCAATTCTGGTTGTTTTGTAACCATTCCGTCCCTGATGATACTTTTCTGTTAACATCTTGTTTCCTGTGAGAATGTTAAACTTTACCCCATCCTGTATTCCTGGAAAACAGCAGCGTGGAAGAAATCTCCCCAGCTTCATATAAGTCCCTGGAAGTCTTACTGTAAAAATCCACCATTCCCCACTTGAATTAGATAAGACCTCAGATAACACCCTTGTTTATCTAGCATAAGGCCAGACACTTCCCCATTCTTTGTCTCATACAAGTTTGGCTGAATTACTTGTCCCTGTTGATCAATTGGAACAAGATATTTGTGACCTTGGGGTGCCTGTCTGGATCAATCCGTAGAGAGTGCAACTCTTGACCTTGGGGCTGTGAGTTAAAGCCCCATATTGGATCTATAGTTTACTTTAAAAAAGGTAAGGAGTTTATATTTTTGACCTTGATATGACCAAACTTTAGTTAATCTCTCCTCCCCACAGGACCCTAAACTCGGAGGTACCATCAGCTTGGGCCAGCATCAGAATGCAGAATAATGGCCACATAACATCCCTCAGGAAAATCAGCTGACAAAAACGGAGGAGCAGAAGAGGGAGAAGAGAAGAAGTTCCTTGATCAACTGTTTAATGCTTGTTCTTTTTTTCTAGCAACTCTATCAAAGCAAACCTTTTTCTGTGTGACCTTTGAGAGGCAGATCTTGTGGTCAGAGCTTCCTCTCTATTACGTAGTTTTTTTCCCCAATAAAGTCTTTTAAGTTCAGCTTTTTTTTTTTTTAAGCTTTTTTTCATCTGACACCTGCAAAGTCTTGGGAGAGTTTTCACTGTTAAGCCCCAAAGACCGTTATTGCCAAGTCATCTTCCCCCAGCTCTCCCAACTCCCAGCACCGTGCCTGGTGGGATTATAGGCTTCCGCTAGACTTAAACAGAGTTCGATAGTCTGTATCTCACTTAAGTTAGTACCTAAGATGTGCCTGAGAGTGCAGGTCCAGAATGAATCTGGCAGAGTGCTTCTTGTTGCTGAGGATTTGATTTGAGCTAGTCTTAACGGGATCCTATTGGCTTAGCATAGGGGACAAACCTCTGGTGCTTTCTGGACTTACTAATCGATGCCACATGGGACAGTAAATGCCTCTTCATATCTTCCAGTTTAATCAGTTTGGTTGTCCTTGGTGGCAAACTATATAAACTGATCATGGCTGATCTGAGGCAGAAAAAGACCCTTTTGGTGTGGGCAGCCACGGACCAGCTGGAGTGAGTTGACCAAACGGGGCTCGGACGTGCGTCCCCTGGACACCCACAAAGGGTTGAGAGCCCTGCAGGTGGACAGGCTGAGTAAAGCTTGAGAAAGAGCTTGAGCGAGTCCTGAAACTCGCTGGTACGTGACTGCTCATGTAAACATAATTGGCACAATGCAACTAGGCCTAGTCATAAATCTGTTATGAGTCTGTGATGTTTTTGCTGGTCTACAAACCACATCCAACATTCCTTTGAAGTATGTGCTTCTGGTATAAACAACTTATCTACTAGCCAGAGACTTGGTCTTGAATGCTTGGGCTAGAGATAATGGGGAAGCTTGAAGAGTTTCTCATGCTTGCAAAGAATAAACACTTTCTTATCATTGTTTTACTCGTACTATATAATGCTGTAGAACTTTGAATAAAGTGGCACTGCTTGGACATCATCCACTGTGTCCCTCCTGTCCCTTTACCTCTCTACTATCTTTACCTCCCTTCCCCATCCCCTTACCCTCAGAGCCCTGGACGAGTTGCTGTGGAGCACGCGACATTTTGGAGAGATTTCAGGCAAGGAAAAGCTGGAGAGGTAGGCGTGGAAAGGGGCTGGAATCAATGGAAGTGGCAGCAGAGACTTTATAGCCAGGATGCCTTCCTTGACTCTGCTGCCCCAGACAAGCCTCCAGATGGAATATGTTATCTTTGGAACTGATAGGCAGAATGATGTCCTCCACTCCCCTCCATACTAAGATATCTGTCTATCTATCTATCTATCTATCTATCTATCTATCTATCTATCTATCTATCATCTATAGCCCCTGAAATTTGTAAATATGTTACCTTGTATGGATGGCAAAAGAGACTTGGCAGGTATGATCAAGCTAGGTATCTTGAGATGGAGAGATTGTCTTGGGTTATTCTGGTGGGCTCAGTGCAATCATGGGGTCCTTAAAAATGAAAGGAGGAGGCAGGAGGATGAGAGAGAAACAGTTGTGACAAAGGGAGCTGAGGTTAGACTGATACAATTACTGATGGGGGCCACAAGTCAAGGGATGCAGGCAGGCTCTAGAAGCTGGAAAGGCAAAAAAAATTCTCTCCTAGAGCCTCCAGAAGGAATGCAACCCTGCTGACTGCTTCACTTTAGCACAGTGAAATCGATTTTAGACTTCTGACCTCCAGAAATGTGTGATAACAAATTTGTATTTTTTAGCGCACAAAGTTGTGTTAAATTTGTAAATATAATTTACAATTAATTTTTAAAATATGCAACAATTTGGTTTTTTATAAAGATTTTATTTATTTGACAGAGAGAGAGATAACAAGCAGGCAGAGAGGCAGGCAGAGAGTGGGGGGAAGCAGGCTCCCCGCTGAGCAGGGAGCCCGATGTAGGGCTCGATCCCAGGACCCTGAGATCATGACCAGAGCTGACCAGAGGCTTTAACGCGCACTGAGCTACCCAGGCACCCCAAAATATGCAACAATTTGTAAACAATATGAGATTTCTGGGCATGGGTCCCAGCATGAATATTTTTCAAGCACTCAAGTGATTCCAGTGTGCAATCAGGGTTAAGCACCTCTGCAGAAATCTAAAAGAGTTGGTAAATTAGTACTGGCAGAGCATTCTTTTAAATACTAAATGCATACACTAAATATTTTGATACCCACAATACTTGAAGTAGTTTTTTTCCCCAAAGATTGATTTTATTTGTTTGTTTGTTTGTTTATTTATTTATTTATTTGACAGAGAGAGAGATCACAAGTAGGCAGAGAAAGAGGGGGAAGCAGGCTCCCTGCTGAGCAGAGAGCCGGATTCGGGACTCGATCCCAGGACCCTGAGATCATGACCTGAACAAAAGGCAGAGGCTTTAACCCACTGGGCCACTCAGGCCCCCCTGTGAAGTAGTTTTTTATTTTCTTCATTCTAAATATAAAGAGATTGAATCTAGGGAGAGCAAGTTTAAAATCAACCAATTAGGAAAGGTTGCTGACAGGATTTGAACTCAGGCCTTTTTGCCTTGCCACACTGTCTTAACTCCATCATGATGCTGCTGCTATTGCTGCTGCTGCTCCTCCTCCTTTCAAATTGAGACACATTATTTTTTAGAGCAGTTTGTTATTGCTTGAGGAGTGGTTTTGGTTTCCATTATGGGATGCTATGCCCCTTGGGTCTCTTGCCTGAGTTAAGAGAAAAGCTGGAAAGAAGAGCTAAAGGGAAAATGTGGGACAAAGGTTGGTATGTACAAGCAGGTAAGCAATAAAGTTCAGATCTTGGGGTCTTGCTGGTGACAATTTCACAACCTTCCCCTTGCTGGCACCTGAATGTTCACAGGAAGCAGTCACCTCTTGACTCTAACCCTCCCAATTCCCCCTCTTCCTAACATAAAAGTGAAAGAGGACTGCGGTCTCTGGGTAGCTCAGATGGTTAAATGTCTACCTTTGGCTCAGGTCATGATCCCAGGGTCCTGTGATGGAGCCCCGCATCGGGCTCCCTGGTCAGCAGGGAAACTGCTTCTCCCTCTCCTCCTCACTTGTGCTCTCTCTGTCGCTATCTCTGTATTGCTCTCTCAAATAAATAAAATCTAACAAGAAAGAAAAAGAAAGAAGAAAGAAAGAAAGAAAGAAAGAAAGAAAGAAAGAAAGAAAGAAAGAAAGAAAGAAAGAAAGAAGGAAAGAAAGAAAAAGGAAGGAAGGAAGGAAGGAAGGAAGGAAGGAAGGAAGGAAGGAAGGAAGGAAGGAAGGAAAAGAAGAAAGAAAGAAAGAAAGAAAAAGAAAGAAAGACTTCAGCTCCCTCCATTTTGACCTCGAACTTTCTAGTTGGGTTCTTTCCAATTTGTCTCTTGAACCTGAGCCAGCAAGACCCCACCTGTGATTGATACACGGATTGATTTGACCCTCAGTGTTTACCTTCACATATCTACCCACCTTTGCCCCACATTTTCCTTTTATAAACATGGAAGTATTTTCAGCACTTTGGATATAGTCTTTGAAATATTAGTCCACTGTCTTCCTGGTGTTGGCCTCACTGAAATAAATTTCTTTCTTGTTTCACCAGCACTTGTCTCTCCGCTTTTGGATTTTGTTGGCATTGAGTGGCTGAACCTGTTCTGCTAGGACCACCCAGGTGCCTGGGCTACAAAAGCAGCTCAGATTTCATACTAGGATGGTTCTTTAGGACATAGTCCACTACCCTCCCAGTCTGCTGGGTTCCTGAATAAAGTCGCTTTCTTTACCCTAACATCTTGCCTTTCCACTTACTGACTTGCACTTGGTTACATCACCATTTTCCCTCCCGAGCTGGATGTGTTCTCTTACGGCCTGACCCCGTCATCCTCAAGAACAACTTATTTTAACTTGGGCTCCTTCCCAATCTTTCTACTCAGAAAGACTTGAGTTGGAAGGACAATGGAACCTTAGTCTCGTGCCATGGCCCTTTCTCAGGTTGGTAAAGTAATGAAGATAATGCCAATCATATTCAACTAAAAAAAAAAAAAAAATCCTACTGGGCACCTGGGTGGCTCAGTCGGTTAAGCAGCTATCTTTGGCTCAGGTCATGATCCCAATGTCCTAGGATCGACCCCCACATTGGGTACCCTGCTCAGCAGGGCACCTGCTTCTCCCTCTTCCTGCTCTTGTGCTCTTGCTTGCTCTCCCTCTCAAATAAATAAAATCTTAAAAAAAAAAAAATCCTGTATAATATCAAATTGCTACTTTTTAATTTTGCTCCAGTATTACAACAGTAAATTTATCCCACTCTGTCCACCTACTGCCTGGCCCTTTAACAAGGGGTAAAGCCATAACTGGGGCACACAGACTACATTTATAGGGATTCTCTCCAATATGAGTTCTTTGATGTTCAATAAAGTGAGAATTCTAATTCAAAGAGTTTTCACAGATGTGACACTCATGAGATTGCTCTCCAGTGTGAGTTCTTTATGCCTAATAAGAACTCCAGCTCAAAGATTTTCTGCACTGAGGTACTCATACAGTTTCTCTCCAGTATGAATTCTCTGATGAGTAACAAAGTGAGAACTCTGACTGAAGTATTTCCCGCACTGATTGCATCCATAAGGCTTCTCTTCAATGTGTGTTTCTGCTGTGAAATAAAACCAGGGTTCTGAAAGAAAGATTTCCTATATTGACTACACTCATAAGGCTTCCCTCTATGATGCTTTGATAAATATTAAAATCAAGGCTGTGACTGAAAGATTATAGTCTAATTACAACAGAACAATTTCTCTTCAGTGTGAGTTTTCTGATGCCTAATTAGTTGAGATATCCTACCAAAAGCTCTACCACGTGCATGACATTCATGGGGTCCCTCTCCAGTATGAATTATAGAATGTCTAACAGGTAGGGAAGGCCAGCTGAAAGGCATCCCATGTTGATTATTCATAGTTTTTCTTGGGGATGAGTTCCTTAGACTGTTGAATAAACTTTATTGATAAATTTTCTGAAATTGAAGCATTCTTGTATTCCTGAAATAAATTGGTCATAGTGTTGTTCTTTAGATACACTGCTGGACTTGGTTAAATACTTTCTCTTTTTAAAATACTTTATTTTCAAAAAAATAAAATACTTTATTTTCAACTTATGTATTTATATTCATAGATGAATCTGGGTGATACATTTTTTATACCATATTTATCAGATGTGGATATTATGTTTATTTAATATTTTGTGAAACTGTCCATTTTGCTTTGATGTGGAATTATTTAACAATTTGGCATAGTTTATTCCTTAATGTTAGATTTAAAGTCAGCTATATAGTCTCCTGGGCTTTATGTCTATGTTACTTCCATGACAATTATTTCTGCTGCTTCTTGGGTCACTTTTGGTTATTTATATTAGGAAAATATCCATATAGTTATGGATGTGTGTAAGGTCTTACAATTCCTTTAATCTTTTCTCTACCCGGGGTGACCTTTTTTTCTCATTTATACTACTTTTGTTCTCTCAATCAGTCTTGTGAGAGGTTTGTCTATCATCTTAACCTTTCCTTTCCTTTCCCTTTTTTCTTCATTAACTTTGGCTTTAATCTCAATGAACTTGAATAATTTGGTTTATTGAATTGAAAAAACTTTATTATACTGTTTTCCTAATTCCTTCCAATTCCTTAAAGCAAAATATTAATTTTTCTTTTTGATAATTCTACTTTAATAATACAGTCAAGGCCATAATTTTTTCCTGTTATACAGCTTAGCCGCGCACCATTTATTTTGTTGTGTTCTCATTTGTATTATTTTTTAAAAAGCTTTATTTATCTATGTGAGAGAGAGAGAGTATGCACATGCATGTGCCAGCGCCAGGGAGAGGGGCAGAGGGAGAGGAAGAGAAAGAATCTCAAGAATACTCCATGCTGAACATGGAGCCTGACTCAAGGCTTAATCCCATGGCCCCAAGATCATGACCTGAGCTGAAATCAAGATCAGGTGCCCAACTGACTAAGCCACCTAGGCACTCCATGTTTTCTTTTTTAAGGTAGTTAATATTTTATTTTCTCTTTGGTTTAGGGATTAGGTTGGAAGTTATTTCTTTTTTTTTTTTTTTTTAAAGATTTTTATTTATTTGACAGTGAGAAACACAGCGAGAGAGGGAACACAAGCAGAGGGAATGGTAGCGGGAGAAGCAGGCTTCCTGCCGAGCAAGGAGCCCGATGCGGGGCTCGATCCCAGGACCCTGGGATCATGACCCGAGCCGAAGGCAGACGCTTAACGACTGAGCCACCCAGGCGCC
>CM053620.1:44820471-44835100 GCA_028646535.1 Procyon lotor | reverse complement strand
TTTTTTTTTTTTTAAAGATTTTTATTTATTTGACAGTGAGAAACACAGCGAGAGAGGGAACACAAGCAGAGGGAATGGTAGCGGGAGAAGCAGGCTTCCTGCCGAGCAAGGAGCCCGATGCGGGGCTCGATCCCAGGACCCTGGGATCATGACCCGAGCCGAAGGCAGACGCTTAACGACTGAGCCACCCAGGCGCCCCTGGAAGTTATTTCTCAATGCTTAGGAAATTAAGATATTTTTTATAATCTTTTTGTTATTTACTTAACCTTTTTTTATTATGTACTTACACTTGTATTAATTTATGATCAGATAATGTCACCTTTTAAAATCTATAAATTTTTTAAAAATTTTATTTATTGGGGCGCCTGAGTGGCTCAGTGGGTTAAAGACTCTGCCTTCGGCTCAGGTCATGATCTCAGCATCCTGGGATCGAGCCCCACATCGGGCTCTCTGCTTAGCAGGGAGCCTGCTTTCCCCTCTCTCTCTCCCTGCCTGCCTCTCTGCCTACTTGTGATCTCTGTCAAATAAATAAATAAAATCTTAAAAAAATACTAATGTTGGGGCACTTGGGTGGCTCAGTCGTTGGGCATCTGCCTTCGGCTCGGGTCATGATCCCAGGGTCCTGGGATCGAGCCCCGCATCGGGCTCTCTGCACAGCGGGGAGCCTGCTTCTCCCGCTACCATTCCCTCTGCTTGTGTTCCCTCTCTCGCTGTGTTTCTCTTTGTCAAATAAATAAAATCTTTAAAAAAAAAATACTAATGTTCTTTAAGAAAAATATTTTATTTATTTATTTGACAGATGAGAGAGATCACAAGCAGGCAGAGAAGCAGGCAGAGAGGGGGGGAAGCAGGCTCCCCACTGAGCAGAGGGCCCGATGCGGGGCTCCATCCCAGGACCCTGAGATTATGACCTGAGCCGAAGGCAGAGGCTTTAACCCACTGAGCCACCCAGGCGCCCCATTGAAAAGATATTTAATAGGTGGGAAAAACACACAGATTCTATCACAGAAATATATAGTTTATTTATCCTTGTTCTCTTTTAGTTCTTGTCCATATGTATAAATACTTTACCACAAATATAATATCAGTGCACAGACTTTTTGGTACCTGTTTTTTTAAACTTACATTATAAGCATTTTTGAGTTTTACTGTTATCATTTTTTTTTAAAAGATTTTATTTATTTATTTGACAGAGAGAGAGAGATCACAGGTAGGCAGAGAGATAGGCAGAAGCAGGCTCCCCGCTGAGCAAAGAGCCTGATGTGGGGCTCGATCCCAGGACCCTGAGATCATGACCCGAGCGGAAGGCAGAGGCTTTAACCCGCTGAGCCACCCAGGCGCCCCTACTGTTATCATTTTTAATGACCAAATGAGCAAACAAATTATAAGAGCAAATCAAATGAGTAAAAAATTAAATGTTTTTCCAACCTATATTCATTAGCAACGACTCCCCACCAGTTTTCTTATTTACTCCTGTGCAGGGTGGTCTCCCTGGTTGTCCTTTGGTTCCGAGGACATCGTCACTCAATGCTGCTTTCACATTCAGTTCTGAATGCCAACCAGGCCTGTTGGTGTTGTGTGGCAGGATCAGGCTGAAAAGGCGATGTCTCTTCAACCGGCTCAGCTGGAGGACTGTGAGGCAGGCTATTTCTTCTTGCATTTCACCCTAATGTGTGTCTTCTGATGCCCAATGAGGTGCGAGCTCTGGGTGAAAGCCTTTCCGCATTTGTTGCACGTGTAGGGGCGCTCCCCAGTGTGCGTTCTCTGGTGCCTGATGAGATGGGAGCTCTGGCGGAAGGCTTTCCCGCAGTCCTGACACTGGTAGGGCTTGGCTCCAGTGTGAGTCCGAAGGTGCTGGGAGATGGCCGAGCGGTCGTTGAAGGTCCGTCCACACTCCTGACACTCAAATGGCCTCTCTCCAGTGTGGAGTCTCTGATGCTGTGTGAGGGAGGAGCTCTGAACAAATGCCTTCCCACAGTCCTGACACACGTACGGCTTCTCTCCCGTGTGGATTTTTTTATGTACAGAGAAATATCTTGGATTCCGGAAAGTTTTGCCACATTCGCTGCATCGGCAGACTTGGCTCCCTTTGTGGATTCTCGTGAATGTGATCTGCTGAGCGCTCCGGATGAAGGCTCTCCCACAACCCCTATTTTCTCTGGCTTTTTGCCCTTTGTGGCCCTTCTGATGAATTTTTACACCCGGACTATGTGTCACCTTCTTAACCACTGAGCCACGCTTACGCAAGCGTTTTCTAGGGAGGGTTTTCTGGAGTGAAATATGGCTTGTGCCAAGGCCAGTGTTCGCCCGGGATGGGGGACTCTTCTGAGGGAGGGTTTCTTCCTGGGTTGGCCCCACCTGCTTCAGTGCTGTGTCCGAGACTTCTTGGGCTTCGCCCTGTGAGACATCTCTTGACGTTGGGGACCAGGTGTCATCCCTTGAGAATTCTTCTAGTTTCAGGTCATGTGCTGGTTCTTTCTCAGGAATGTCAGACTTTGGAGTTAAGTCTTTACTTTCCAGTGTCGTCTCCCACCCTAAAAGAACCCAAAAGGTGTGGATACGGTAGAGAGAAAGTGCTAAATGGGCTAGGAGTATGACATAACTAAGTAGTCAAAAGCTCCCCCACCCCCCAAGTACACTCATACAACCTGGGGGAACTATGAAGAGCAGTAAAGGAGCAAAGAGGGGAACATGAGCTCGGCGACTGGGGGTGGGAACACTCTCCTGGCTCTCCAACTCCTTGGATGCCTTCAAGGTAGGCAGCAAGTCAGTCCTTCAGTGGATCTGAGGCTGCTGCTGTCCACACAATGCCCACCCCTCCGGGTCCCCGGGGCCATATGAAGGCATGGATGGTGCAAGGAACTCTCGAGGGCATGCCCAGTTCTCAAACTAGGCCCAGAGAAGGCAAGAGCCCCAACCCAGGGCCTCTGGTGCTCCCGGTCCTAGAAGGTTGGTGTGGCCAGCACGGGCAGAGCCTTACCCACAGAGACCAGATGTCCAAAGGTCTCCAACATCACGTCATGGTACTCGGTCCTCTGCGTCGGGTCCAGCAGCCCCCACTCTTCTTTGCTAAAGTCCACGGCTACATCCAGGAAGGTCACTGGTTCCTGCAATGCCACATTGTGGGTCTGCTCAGCAGGAGGGTCATTGACAGCGACAGAAGGAAGGATGACCGGGGACTCCCAACAGTCTGCTCAGTTAAGGACGTCCCTGTTCTAGGGTTTGCTTAGTAAGAGGCCCAGTAAGTCCCTTCTCACAAAATCAGAGTCTGGGGCCCAGGCTGGAGGCAGAGTCCTTGCTTCGCTAAGAGCTACAGGTGCCAGAAGCAAACTGCCTCCACTCGACCCAACCCTGTGTGCAGCTCACCCTTTCGAGAGAGGTATGTCGGCAACTCCCCACAGAAGGCTGCCCCTGAGACAAGCCCCCCGAGCAGGCACAGCCCCTTCTGGGAACAGTCCCTCCACATGTGGTGGAACTGCCTTTGTGGGCTGCTGGAGGGTGGTAACCAGAGGCTGCTCTGAGATCAGTCCTTCTGGGGAGCGGGCAAGAACTCTAGCAGGGAGAGACCTCCCCATCGCACTGTGCCAGTATGTGGGAGGTCTTTTGCCCACGAGGGGCAGAGTCTGCTTGAGAAGGAATGGGAGAAAGCAGAACCATCAGACCAGGAGTAGGCAGACATACCTCTCTCTCATCACCTGGACGCCCCTGAATACAGCCTTGCCTGAAGCCTACCCCAGACCACTTGTTAGGTAACCACCAATCAGTTCACCTTTTGCTTGAGCCAGTTGGGAGCCACCTGCACCAGAGAAGAGTCCTGACCACACACACCATCATTCACTCGTACTCTCTGAGCCTCAGTAGCTAGCAAGAAAGGGACAGTGCTGTTTCACCCGTGCCCTGGCTCTGGGATATTTTTGAAGCAAATCCCAGACATTTTTTTCCTGTCATAAACACCTAAATATGCATTTCTGAAGGACCAGGGCTCTCTTGTCCTCCCCCAGATCCAGTGTGGTCTGCAAGCCCCTGCCTGGGGCTCCCGAGTGTCTGTAAACACTTGGTCCCTCCCTTTTGCCTCCAAAGTTTTTGACTTCTAGTCACTGTGCCTTTCGTGGTCTCCGAGGTGGCAGCGAGGCAGTCCAGCTCTTCCCGATCATAACTGAAAGGCCCGGCCAGTGGGAGATGGGGCGGAGAAGGGGAGTTCACCTCACAGCGGATACTCTGAGCAGAGAAGGAAAGGGTGGCCCTCCCCACTCACCTCAGGTGGCTCCTTTGCTGGCCAGGTAGTCGCGTTTTCCTCCTCCTCTTCCTGAGGATCCGTGGTCTGGGGAGAGCAGGTGGGGTCCTGGGCGGGTACCGCTGGGAGGTGACACCGGCACAGGTGATCAGCCAGGTGTGGTGCTACTTCCAGGAAAGGGCAATGACAGCCACGTCTCTCTCTCTCTCTCTCTCTTTCTCGGACCCACGGGGCAGCATACACATCACATCCAGTGTTGCTGCCGGGAGGGCCTCCGTGCCCGCCCTTCTCACCAGCTCCGGTCCCCACTCGGGCTCCCCTTCCCAGCCCATGCCCAACCCCCCACGCGGGCAGCTCAGGCTGCATTACGCCATGACTAGAGGGCCTAGTGCCCCCACCGCTCAGACCCCTGACCTCCCTCCCTCCCCAGGAACCATTCTGGACCCAGTCCCTCCTCAGAGGCAGCTGCCTCTCTGGTAGCCTCAGTGGCTGGCCTCACACCTACCCTCAGAAGCAAGACCCCCATTTCTGGCCTCCAAGTACTCCACCCTCTTCCTCTCCCCGTTTTCCACGGAGGTTGGGACTTCCTCTGACTCCCAGGACTGATCTATTCTCTTAGCACATACCCATCTTGATAAAATTTTATCAAGTTTTCTCCAACTCGGAAAACAGCTCTACCTGGCCTGACAGCCCCTTTCAACCACGGCTCCTTCATGGTTGTCTCTTCATCTGCCTCCAACTGGTCCGTGGGCTTCTATAATGATGAAGAACCCCCACTATCAAGGGGAACACACAAGTGACCCAGGCTGGCCCACCAGGCTGCGGCTTCCTTCTGGCCACAATGACTGGATCATGGATGAATGCAGGGCCCACAGCTAGACAATCAGAGCCAAAGAGGCTTTTGTTGGAACACTTAGGAAAGAGAAATTCTGTGTGGGGAGGTCCCACATGGAAACGGCTTGCCTGTGCGTGAACTGACAGAGGCCAGGAAAAGAAATATGATAGAGGAGAGAAGATGAGTCCTGAGGACACTACAGGAGGCCCTGGATCCAGCCATGTCTGAAGCTAGTAGATCGCCCTGGGACTTTTCAGTAAATTCTCCTCCCCGGGCAATCACAACTGAGAGTCCCAACTAACTTGCTGATCACAAATGCAGGATTCTCAGAATTATCTGCAAGTCCTCTGCACCTCTATGACATAAATTGACTTCATTCACTGCCAAGATGTGAAATACAAGACAGACTGGCTTTCATCTCACGAGCTTTACAACCGTTTCCTTGGCATCTCTATCAGTTTCCTATTGCTGCTGTAACAAATAGCCACAACATTGGCTATGGCTGTTATTTTTAGCCACAATATCATTTATTATTTATTATATTATTTAGCCACAAATAATATTGTGGCTAAAAATAATACAAAATTGCTTTCTTATGATTACGGAGATCAGAAGTCTGACACCATCCTCACTGGCAAAAATCAAGGTGTTGGCAGGACTACCTTCCTTTTGGAGGCTCTGGGGGAAAATATATTCTTCACCTTTTCCAGTTTTCCAGTTTCTGGAGGCCACCTAAAATACTTGGCTTGGGCCCTTTCTCCTGTCACCTCGCTTCAAGAGTCACATGTCTTCTCCACCCTTAATGTTCGGGACTGCCTCTTTGTAGATATCCTTGTGATTGCATTTGGGTCCACCCAAGTAATCCAGGATAATCTCCCTGTCTCAAGATCCTCAATTTAATCAACAGCATCTGAAAAATCACTTTCAGTGTGTGAGGTCATATATTCAGGTGAGCAAGGAATCAGTGTCCGTGTTCCATGGAATTCAGCCTGACTGACAGAAATCAAGTTTCATGCCATCTCGCCCCCAAACGCACCCTGCACATATACTCCTGTCTCAGCTCCCACCACTGTCACTCCCGTCCTAGCCACTGCACCTCGTGGAGGGCACAAAGATAGCTCTGGGTGGCCAAACTGCTTCTTGTTTTGACCTTGTTCTCTGTCCACCATCCAGAGCAAGCTGCAATCTGGTAAATCTCTAACACACAATCAGACCATGTCACATGTCTCTAGGGAGAGTTCATGGATTGGTGCCCACTGCGTTAGAATAACACTTCTCATTGCTTTAGGACAACATAAAACTCTCTTCAAGGGCCCTGCCAGCCCTGCCCCTGCTCCCTTCTACTAAAGACCTACCCAATTTCTCTCTAATTTTGGGCTGTACTGTTATTGCTCCCATTTGGGGCCCTTATAGGTGATGCTCTCCAGCTTGACACATCCTTCCTCCCTACTTCTTCTTTTTTTGAGATTTATTTGCAAGAGAGAGAGAATTGGGGGAGGAGTAAAAGGGAGCTCAAGAAGGAGAGAAGCAGGGGCGCCTGGGTGGCTCAGTCGTTAAGCATCTGCCTTCGGCTCGGGTCGTGATCCCGGGGTCCTGGGATCGAGCCCCGCATCGGGCTCTCTGCTCAGCAGGGAGCCTGCTTCTCCCGCTACCATTCCCTCTGCTTGTGTTCCCTTTCTTGCTGTGTTTCTGTCAAAAAAATAAAATCTTAAAAAAAAAAAAAAAAAAGGAGAGAAGCAGACTTCCTGCTGAGCAGGGAGCCTGCCCTGGGGCTCAATCCCAGGACCTGAGCCGAAATCAAGAATCAGCCACTTAACCAACTGAGCCAGCCCACCCCCTTCCTGCCCACTTCTGAGTCCCACTCCACACCAGGTCTTGGCATAGCAACTTGCCTCCTGGAGCCCCGCCAGCACCCTTGAGTTCTTCTCAACCACATGCATATGTGTCAAATTCCCATCAGTCCTGCTAGACCTCAGGCTTATTGAGCTCCTAAGTCCCGTCTGTCTCGGTCACCACTTGACCCACAGCTCCCACCGAGTGCATGACATCAGGAGGCACTCTGGGAGGGGCGTCTGGCTGGCTCAGTTGGTAGAGCATGTCACTCTCGATCTGGGGAGCTGTAAGTTCAAACCTCAGGTTGGGTGTAGAAATTACCTAAAAAAATGAAATCTTAAAAAAAAAAGAATGCATTCTGGGGATACGCCTAAGTGACTAAAATCACGTTTTCTATTAGCTTGTAGTGCAGAAAGCATCCCAAAAGGATGAAAATGAAGGATAACTGTAAGCTTCTCTAAGAAGCCTCGGGAGGGCTGGTTAAAGAGTATAGTCCCAGACCCTACCCAAAGGTTTCAGGAGCTGTGAGGTGAGCCTGAGACTTTCCGTTTCCACAGACAGGTCCAGGGATAAGGCCATTCTCGGATTCCCTGACCTAGAGACAATGGTAGGTACTTAGCACAGAAGCATCTAAAAGCTCTGACTCAGAAACACGTTTGGGAGGCAGATGCCCTTGACCTAAATGGAGAGAGCATGATCTTTCCCCAATCTCTCCCAGGAAGCCTGAGTTCCTCCTCTCCCCATCCTCCAAGATGCCCCCACAGGAAGGAGTGTCTGTCTCTACCCCTCCATTGCACTTACTTTCCTCCTCAGATATCCAGGTTACATCCTCCACCAGGGACACTGCCTCCTGGCAGTCCTCTGGGTGCTGCGACTCCACCCACATCCGGAGCTTTCTGGGCAGTGCCCCCAGGAACTGCTCCAGCACCAGCAGCTCCAGCATCTGCTCCTTGGAGTGCGCCTCGGGCCGCAGCCACTGGCGACACAGCTCACGAAGCCGGGCCAGGGCCTCTCGGGGCCCTGCCACCTCCTCAAAGCAAAAGCCCCGGAACTTCTGGCGTGCGGCCTCAGGGTCACCTGGATGCTTGCCTAGCTGTTGAGTGGGCTCCCCGAGCACATCTGGGCTCAGGCCTTCGTCTTCCGCATAGAGGGCCCGGATCTGGGCGTTTCGGGGACGAGCTATCTCTTGGTTTAGTGTGAGGACTTCAACGACTTCGATCTTCATCAGGGGATTCCCAGCAGGAAGAGGATCCAATGGAGGGTCCAGTGGAGCTGTAGGATACTCTATAGGTCAAAAAAGCACAGCCAGACAGATGGCCAACAAGCACATGAAGATGGTCAACATTATTTACCACCAGAGAAATGTAAATCAAAACCACTGTGAGATACTACCTCACACTCACTAGGACAGCTATTATCAAAGACGGAATGTAACTACTGTTGGTGATGATGGGGAGAAATCGCTGTTGGTGGGAATACAGAATGCTACACCATTTTGCAAAACAGTCTGCCAGCCTCAAAAAGTTAAACATAGACTTATGTTATGACCCAGGAATTCTCCTAGGTATACATCCCAGAGAAATGAAAATAGATGTCAACACCAACACTGGTAGAGGAATGTTCATACCAGCATTGTTCGTAACAACCAAAAAGAGAAACAACTGTTCATCAAAGAATGGATAAACCAAATATGGTGTACCCACAATGAAGGATTTTTTGGCAGTATAAAGGTGTAAAGTACTGACATGTCTACAATATGGCTAAACCTTGACAACATTATGCTGAGTATAATAAGTCAAACACCAAAGGCTACCTATAATATGACTGCATTTACACAAAATGTCCAAAAGAAACCAATACAAACACAAAATCGATTAGTGGTTCCCAGGAAACAGGGAATGGAGGCAACTGAGGAGTGTTGGCTAATAAAAATGAAATTTTTGGGGGCGCCTGGGTGGCTCAGTCGTTAAGCGTCTGCCTTCGGCTCGGGTCATGATCCCAGGGTCCTGGGATCGAGCCCTGCATCAGGCTCCCTGCTTGGCAGGAAGCCTGCTTCTCCCGCTACCATTCCCTCTGCTTGTGTTCCCTCTCTCGCTGTGTTTCTCGCTGTCAAATAAATAAAATCTTAAAAAAAAAAAAAAATGAAATTTTTTGGAAGGTGATGAAAATGTTCTGAAATTAGATTGCAGAGATGGCTACACAACCTTGTAAATATAGCAAAAATCACTGAACTGTACACTCTCAAAAAGTGAACTTTATAGTATATAAATTATATTTCAATACAGATGGGGGGAAGGAAGAGGCAAGGAAGATTAAGAAAAGACCTATGATGCTGTATAGGTACACAGCCATGCACAGGGAATAGAATGTGATTCTGCCTCCACCGGGGACAAGATGACTGGGAAAGTCAGGGGCTCCGGATCTTGGCAGAATCCACGAGAGCATCTGCTGAACACAACTCCAGCATGGCCCCAAAATGCTAAGGAGGAAACATAAGCCAACAGGAAATAAGGAAGCTCTCTATAACTCCCAAGAAGAAATGCTAATTGACTAAATGACTTAACAGCTTAAAAAAAAAAAAAAGTAAATAGAAAAGTAACCACGGATTATAGTTTACTTTCATTACACTTATATTGTTCTATAAACACAGAAATGGCAAAGCTGACGTCAAGAAAAAATACACCCTCTCACCCTTGCTGTTTTTAAAATACCAGATTAGCACAACTCTGCCTGGAAGGGAACTTACAGCATGAACTCTTAGCAACAAATGCCCAGGGGAATCCAGGGGGGACTTTCACCAGATTAATCTACTCGTGGTCAGGGAGCTTTCTGAAGAGGAACACAGATGTGAAGACACCAGGAGGAGTATTCGGAGCCAGACCACGTAAGACGGTAACACTCTGACACCGAAACCTGTGCCAACAAGCCCAGACCATCAGAACCTGTTTAACGACTGCCTGTGTCTCTCTCTCTTTTTTTTTTTTTTTACCATGCAAGTCAATAACCTCCAGTGAGAACCTTCCTTTCTCCCGTAACTCTTCCCAGTCCCTGCCCCCTTTGCCGCAGCGGGCTCGCAGAGGGCAGCCTCTGCCTATCTTCCTTTGGGTGGTCTTTTTTTCCAGAACACACTGCTGAGCAATGGGACATGATGGACCCAAACTGGAAAACAGGGCTCAAGAAAATTGTGGATTCACACGTAAGCATTAAACATAACAACGGTTTTAGTGTGGTTATTACAATGCAGAAAAGCTCCTGCCACGTGAAGCAAAAAAGAGCAGGAAGTTACTGGTATGGAGTCACTGCAGCTGTGTTATTAAAAGCAAAAACAACCAACTCGTAAAGGCATGAAGGACAGCAGCCGCCTGCTTAAGTGGCGCCAGTTTTCGCGTTTTTCCCCCTTCCGAGCACCTGCAGATTTAATCTACCGCCGAGCAACTTTGTAAGCGGTGCTCGGCGGCGGCGGGGCTTCCAGAAGCGCAGCGTTGCGGGGGAAGCGGCTCCGGCGGAGGCCGCAGCCACAAGCACACGTTCCCACTCGCTTTCCGGAAACTGCAGCAAGGATCCCTCCGCCTCCCCGCGAGGAAACGGGGCGACGCTGTCACCACAGCCACGACCCATCCCCAGGCCGGAAGAGCGCAGGCCGCAACTTCCGGCCGGGCCCAGAAGTGCGTCAGTCGCCCGACACCGGCGCACTACAATTCCCAGGAGCCTCCGCGGCACAGACCTCCGGTGCCGCCATGTTGAGGCTCTGGGTCCCGCCCAGGGCCTGTCCGGACGGCGGCTTCTTGGCTAGTTGGGGGCCTTGGGGCTTCGGCCTCTTCCGCTCTCGTTCCCTCCCCCGACCCCCCGCGACGGCGGACGCACCCTGGGGCGGCGTGGGCGCAACTGGAACTTCCACACCTACCTTGCTGATCTGCAAGTCTTTTTCCCTTTGGGCAAGTGTGGGGCGTGGGCGAGCGCAGTCGCTTCCCCTTAAAGCCGCGATGCACCCGGATTCCTAACTCATCTTCGTGCTCCCGACTCGAAATCCTTCCCGTTTCCGTTGGGTTCCCCCGCCTCCAAATTTACCGACTACAAACCTTGGCTCGTCTGTGGTTCCTCGGGTTACCGGTTTCACAAACAACGTGCTGGAAACCGCTGGCGCGCCCTCCGAGAAGTGAGTCAGCTCGGGGTCAGGAGTCGCTCGCGATGGGTGGGGCCGCACCCGCCGCCCGGACGGGCCCTGGGCGCTGGCGGTTGCAAAATACGTCGGGCCGCGCTTTTCATCTTGGCCACAGCCACACTCCTTTCCTAGGCTTAAAGTGACCTTTTTTCCTTGATGAAAGCGAACTACAGCGTTGATCTCCCTCTTCCAACCTCTTCCCCTAAACTTTTGTATTAACCTCACCTGGGGGCTTCCCTTTCCAACTCGTCTACACCTGCCGTTGTGTTTAGCATGTAATTCCCTTCCTGTTCCTTAGGACTACTGGGGGTTCATTACCCCCGCCCCCCATTCTTGATTCGAAAGCAAAGTTCTTGTATTTCCTTTCGATTAGAGCTCTTAGAGCTTGAAAATTCTCTGAGAGTAAGTCAGGAAGCCAGGGGTGGCAATTTCCCGAATTCCCAGCAGCCCTGGACCTGAGAAGTGCCCCTGATACGGGATATTGGGGCGCGAGGGGAGGTAGCGCTCCCTAGCGGCTTCTTGCTGGGCTAGGGGTACCATTTTGAGCAATAATCATGCATGAGACTTAAAAACAAAACTTCATTCTCCACAATGCTTCCCAGCTTTCTAACTTCTAAAACTTGGTTTTTACTCCTCGGTTAATCACAGGGATTATTTAGTACTATATTTATATTTATTTATATATAAATATTTATATTTAGAACTATGGGTTCTTTTTATTTCACTCCATCCCCCTTATTTCTCCTCTAATCCTGATCACGTATTTTGTTCCTCCTCTCATCCTTGGGGGCACCAGGGCAATTTCTCGAAATCTTGAACTGAATCCTCATTCAAAAATGTTTAATTCTTACCTTTTTAAGTTTTACAGCCTCTGTAGGTTTGGATGTTGGGAACTGTGCTGATCCCTGTGGTGCAGAGAGCTCATTGGATCTGCAGCCTGGCTCTCCCTGCTGTAGCAGCCCTTCAGGACAACACATTCTGCAGGGTAATCGTAAAGCACCTACTGGGTGCGGTGCAGTAAATGAGATGGGTCACAAGCCTGGCAGCTGGTGGGTAAGTATCATTCTAGGCACTGCAGTCCTCTGAATCTCTTATCCTTTGGACTATCCCTCAACCACTGTCTGTGCCAGTAAGTATTCACCCCATTTCATAAAGTGAAACCTCTTAAGTTTACCAGTGGGCAGAGCTAGAATTGGATCCTCAACTCACTGGGGCATAGTGGGACTGACCCACTCGTCTGTGTGGGGCTACATGAAATAATCTATTAACTGCAGCTCCAAGTACTGGTTTTCAGTCTACCAACTGAATGACCTGGGTGGGGATTTGAGTAATTTAGTTCCCTCACTTGCATCTATTTAGTGGGTTGTACAAATTCACCAAGCCTTTGGGCGAGGTACTTAATCCTTTTTGATTGATTAGGTACACAACTGATTAGGTATAGTATGTAGGAAAGGCTGATGGGAGCTGCAGTTTTCTTTCTCCTCTTAGTTTTCTTCTCATGTTCTCCTGCTGCTTCCCTTCCAGGGTAAGCCATCTCTCCCTCAGTGCTCAAGAGTTCCTGACTACTCTGGTATCCTAAGGCTACCGGTCCACAAATATAACAGTCACTAATAATCGTGGCTTTCACACTCTTGTTGGGGGTCAGGGTGAGGGTCAGGAGGAGTGCTGATCTCAGCTCCCCATATCCCTGTGTACACTCCCCTGTTCCTTTTCCTCCTTATCCTGCTCTTTACCCTTTCTCCTCTTCTCATCACTCACCCTTCAGCTCTGCAGGGCTCCCCATAGCATCACCTTCTAAGTTTGTTTACCCCACTGGACTGTCGAGGATGTCAACTGGGTCTTGTGCAGACAAAAACGCTAAAGCCAGGCCCAGAGGAGGACCTGCCAAAGGTGCTGATGATCATCTTTACATCAAAGTCTTTGAGTAACAGTACTTACTGTTACATGAAGGTCCCCAAGATCTGGGCCTCCCACACCATAACCCCATAAGCAATAACATCCATCCTTCACACAAGGGAAATCCATGCCGGGAGAGCCTAGGAGCCTTGCCCAGGCCGCAACTGGGAATGTAGCAGCTGAGATCCAAATCCGGTTCTTTTATGCCCTTTACACCAAAGGGTGCGTCTCACAACATGCCAGAGTATGCCTCGTCTATAGGTATCTGTACTCCCCTCACTCCTGCCTCATAGTCTAACCTCTTCACCTGGTACCCCTTCCAGCTCTTAAGTATCACCTCAGAACTGTCTTCCTGCCCAGTTCTAAAGCAGTACTGCCCACCCACGTCCCTTCCCGCTAGCAAATTCCACTTTCATTTTTCCTCAGGGCACTGAGTGCCATTTCAAAGTATCTGCTTCATTATCACCCTCTACGTTCTCTACAGCACTGCCCAGTGAAGCCCTCTTTAAGAAATGTTCTAGATACACCGTCCAACACAGTAGTCTTTAGTGGCAGGTGACCAGTGACTATCTGAAAGATGGCCAATGTGACTAAGGAATTGACTGCTGAAGTTCATTTTAGTCTGTTTAAATGTAATCAGCCACATGCCAGTGGCTGCTCTGGGATGCAGGCCCAGTGAGACAGGGGCCTTACCTCGCTGCTCAGCATGGTGACCCAGTCCTGTTCTGGCAGGCGCTCAGGCACTATTTATTGACTCAACACAACTTCAAAGAGTGACGTGAGTGTTTTAGCTGTCTGGATTTTCCCATATTTCTGTCAAAATACCGGAAATCTCACTAGCATTTTAATTGTATCCCACCTGTAGATTATTAGAGGAGCATTGCTGTTGCTACAAAGTTCCCTTCTACTTGAGAGCCTGAGCAGGATGGGAGTGCGGGCCGCCAGGTAAGACGTCACCTGGCTTACACTCCTGCTTCTTTCCAGACCAGCCAGGTCAGAGAGTTCCGTTTCTGCTCCCATTGGTAGGATGGCTCCATCAACACCTCTTTAGAGGCTACGGGCTGGAATGGTGGTAAGGATTTAAGAAAGGGACTTCATACACTTCTAGCCTTTGTAAGTCCTTAAAAAAAAAGTCACTGCTTCTACTTATTCTATATCCCACTTATAATTCTTCCAAATAGAGATGCTTGGGTGGCTCAGTTGCTTAAGTGACTGCCTTCAGCTCAGGTAATGATCCCAGTGTCCTGGGATCAAGTCCCACATCGGGCTCCTTGCTCAACAGGGAGCCTGCTGCTCCCTCAGCCTCTGCCTGCCACTCTGCTTGTGCTCTCGCTCTCTCTGACAAATAAAATCTTAAAAAAATAAAATTCTTTCAAATAGAAATTCCTTAGTACTTAATTCCTCAACAACTCCTAATCATTTCTTAATTACTTAATTTTATTCTCAGATCCCATTTCAAAACATCTTTTCTGTTAAGTTGGCTACTCCTGGTATAAGCCAAGGCTATTAATCTCTGTATTATTTTGTAATTTGTCACACTGATGAACTCTTAAAAACTATTTCAGAGGATTAGCTTTTTTTAAAGTGGTTAATTGTTGAGTTACAAATATTTGCTTTTTAATATTTTTCTTATTCTGTGCTTTAGTGAGAACAATGCTATGTATACTTT